>CADWAF010005592.1:0-14160 GCA_902984215.1 Willaertia magna | reverse complement strand
CCTTCTTCTTTCCGCTAGTGTTAACAATTCCGTACAAAAAAGAAATTATGCATTACCTAAAAATCCAAATCCTTCTGAAACAAATTATATGATAGAAGCAATTAAAGATTATGTTAGACCAACAGATAAACCACGTATTCCAAAAACATCTTTACAATTTAAAAAAGATGAATGGGTAGCAAATAATTGGTCAAAATTAAAGAAAAGATATACAGAACAAGCAAATAATGAAACAAGAAGAAGATTAAAATTAAAGAAGGCTGCATTAGAAGCACTTCCAAAAGAATTACGAGTTGAAGCTGAAAAAATTGATTGGAATATAATACCATTACAATTAGGTGTTCATCCATTTAAAGATTTACCTCCACAACCAGGTTATAAACCACCTGAGGAATCTATTAACATTGAAGTTTAATTGTTTGTAATTTTTTCAAGGCTAAGCCTAGTTAAATGGTTTTCCTACTTCAAGGCTGAAAATAAGGCTAGAAAATAAATTATAATTTTTGTACAAATTTTTTTTTATTTAAAATTGTCTAGATTGTTCTTTTTGCATTCCTAATTGGAAACGTTCAGTTACTCTCATATTATGTTTCATATATTTTATTGCACATTTATCTAAACAAGCCTTTTCTGTTTCATTTAATTTTTCTCCTTTTGGTTCTTCAATACATTTATCAAAACAAGTTTTAACCATTTCATTAAATAATTCCATAGCTTCTTTTATTTGTAATTCTTGCATCATTTGCATTTGTTGTTGTCTTTGTACTTGTTGCATTTGTTGCATCTGTTGCATTTGTTGGAATTGTTGTGGTTGGAAACTCATTTTTTTCTTCTTCTTTTCCGATTATTTTTCTATCTAATGAATTCTTTATTCTGCCAAGTCTATCAAAATGAAAGATTGTGATGGTCTGCTATCAAATTCAATCTAATCGCACAAAGTACTTACTGAACTAATTAAATAACAACAAAGTAGAACAAAAATAAGGTTTATTCATTGGCACACCAAAAGTATGTACTCTGCGATAGACCTATCAACTCCTAGACAAAAACCTTAGTGGTAAATAATTTATAATAATTCAATACCTAAATCCTTGCAAATTCTAATAGTTTCGGAATCCCATAAAGATGCTTGAACTTCACCAATATGAGCCTTTCTTAAGAAATACATACAAATTCTTGATTGACCAATACCACCACCAATAGTGAAAGGTAAAGTTTCATCTAATAAACCTTTATGGAACTCTAAATCCTTTCTATCTTCACATCCTGCAATTTTTAATTGTTCTTCTAATGCTGCTTTATCAACTCTAATACCCATAGAAGATAATTCAACAGATCTATTTAAAATTGGATACCAAAAGAGAATATCACCATTCAATCTCCAATCATCATAATCAGGTGCTCTACCATCATGTTTTTCACCAGACTTTAATGCATGACCAATTTCCATAATGAAAACTGCACCATGTTCCTTACAGATAGCATGTTCTCTATCTTTTGGAGATAATTCTGGATATTTATCTTCTAATTCTTGAGTAGTAATAAAAGTAATTGATTCCGGTAATAACTTTTGAATTTGAGAATATTCTTTACATACAAATTCTTCAGTCTTCTTAAAAACTGAATAAATCTTTTGTACAATTCCCTTCAAGAATTCTTTATGACGATCAGTACGCTCAATAACTCTTTCCCAATCCCATTGGTCGACATAGATAGAGTGAATGTTAGATAAATCTTCATCCTTTCTAATAGCATTCATATCAGTATATAAACCTTCGCCTACTTTAAAGCCATATCTATGCAAAGCCATTCTCTTCCATTTAGCTAAGGAATGAACAATTTCAATTTCGGATTCAGGATGAACTGCTTTAGAAGTGAAAGAAACTGGTCCTTCAACACCGTTCAAGTTATCATTTAAACCTGTTGTTTTATGAACAAAGAGTGGAGCAGAAACTCTAGTTAAGTTTAATTCTTCTGCCAAAAGCTTTTCAAAAGTATCCTTTAACTTTTTAATAGCAACTTCTGTTTCTCTTAAAGAAAGAAATGGATGATATTGTTCTGGAACTAATACAGGTCCTTCCATGCCAGTAACTGGGTGTAGAGTAGCCATTGTGGGTTGTTTTTATAGTTGTTTGTTATTGGTATATTTTTTTTGAGTGTTAAAATGGAAATCGCGTTAGCCTTGAAAATTTTTTGAGGTGATGAGGCTAGCTGGATTTTTCACACAAGCAAATGTGAAATTTTCGGGGATTTAAAAAAAATCAAGAGTTGACTGCAACTTTGAATAGCCACGGTCGTTTTTCTTATTTTCACACGCACTAGTTGTTTGAAAATACAGTCGATTTGTTATTGTAACATTTTAAAATATTTTTGTTTTAATTACTTATTGTAACCCTTATATAATTAAACAGCCAATTATATTACATTGTAAAAAAGGGTGAAATTAGTTGATATTAAGGCAACAACACTTTACAAAATTAAAAAAAAAGATATAAACTGTTTTGAAAAATATTTTTATTTTAATATTTTATGAAACTCACACAAAAAGGGATAATTTGCAAAAATTAAGAACATAATTTGCATAAAAACTATTTAAATAATAATAATTTAAAAGAATGGACCGACACCTGCTCCATAACCAAAACCTGCACCTCCTAAGAATGGTGCTGCACCAAAGCCAGCTCCATAACCAAATCCACCACCAATGAAAGGAGCACCATAACCACCATACGGGAAACCACCATAAATTACAGGATTATAGTATTGACTTGCTGCATAGTTATTTGCATAAGGTCCTTGATAAGCTGCTCCAAAGTTTGAGTAAGGAGTGTAAGAAGTTGCACTAACTTGATTATTGTAAGCTTGAGTGTTTTGATTGTAATTATTATAGTTGGCTGCGTTTGTTCCAAAGTTTGTGCCTTGACCACTATAATAGTTTAATCCATTAACATTGTAACCATTTGCTCCTGGGAAACCACCAAAGGCTGCTTCTTCACCACCTGCTAACGCAAAGACAACACCTATAATTGCAACGAATGCTAAAGTTAAGATTGTTCTTTTCATTATGATTTATTATTGTTTTTTTGATTTTTGTTGAGTTAATGCTTTGGTATATTTGTCATGGATTTTATAGTGATTTTAATCATCTAATTATAGTCGACAATATGTTGTTTATATATATATGAATTTTTCTTTAAAATTGATTCCTGTTCCTTTTTTAGTATAATTTTACTTCTTAATGTAAACAATTCATTTAAGGACAAACACGAACTAAGGTTGTTTTAGTAAATTGGTAGAATTTAGTTAGTCGTCTTTCTTTTCAAACACATAACAGCAATATTTCTAATAAAAACCAAGAGTATCCAATTTTGGACATAACGTTTGTTTATATTCTAGAGCTAATCTGCCAGCAACAAAATACTAAATAACTAATGTTAAAAATTAAGGCTATATGTGTAAACGTACCCCACATATTGGCTTTATAGCAATCAAAGCTGCGACCCTTTAATAAGGATAACACTGCGGTGTCTTAAGAGTAGAAAGGTAAAGTGAATAGTAGATCAAAAAGTAAGCGTCTTTAAGGAAAACAACTAATTAAATCAAATTGTTAAGTAACCTGAAGTTTTAACGCGCGTTATAAAACTCGATGGACGTTTTTTACAAATTATTTCTAAATGTTCTTGCAAACAAATCCAATCATCAAAAAGAAAACTCGATTTTACAACAGAAAAAATGAGCGGACAGCAGCCAAATAACGCCCTGCAACAATTTATGGCTTTAATGATGATGTTGCAACAACAACAAGGCTTAAATAACAATTCGAATAATCAAAATGTTGTTGTTCCTAATACATCATCTAATAACAACAATTTAACATCGGCAACAACTACCAATAATTTAACAACAACATCTAATAATAATAACACAGCCCCTATAGCTACTACTTTAACATCATCCTCTTCTAACAATAATAATCCTCAAGATATTGACATGGATCAACTTTTATCTAATATTTTCACTAAAGAAGAAGAAAATAAAACAAGAAACAATGACTCAAACAAAAAACCAATAAGTCAACCTAAAAAACAAAAACAACAAAAACAACAATCTAATCCAAAAACAACTACCTCTTCTTCTTCTTCTTCTTCATCAAACACTAACACTATTAATCCTCCAACTGGTACGGATCTTTTAGGTACTTGTATCAATCTAAAATTCAATCCTGATGACGAGCCTAAGCTAATTGTTAATAATAGAAGAACGCCATTTACTTTTGAACAAAATTTACAGTGCGCTAGAACCGGTATTATGTTAGCTTATAACTTTTTTAATCTTTTACAAACGCCATTCTTTTCTTTACCAACAGATTCTTTAAAGCAAACTTTTACGGATTTGGTTTTAAGAATGTTAGCTTATGGATTTATTTGGTTTCAAGAGGAAAGTTTATTTTTTAATCATATAGATAATGATGAAAATTATATTGTATGTACTGTTAAAGAGATGTTAGATGTTATTGAATATTTATTAAGTAGAGAGAAAAATAAACAACGTTTACAAAAAGCAAATAATGAATTAAATAATTATGAATTATCAATGAAAATGTGGTTATTAATTGTACAATCAATGAAAATTAGAGTAAATTTATTAAAACAATATGGATCTACAATTTTATATAAAACTGGAAGATCTAATGATGTGGTGAATAAAAAGAAAGAATCTATTACTTTAATTTCAAAAGCAATTGATATTATGAAGATTATTTTAGCGAAAGGACAAACTGTAAGTGATGCATTAATCACAATGTTAGATGAAGAGAATTTTATTATTCAACCTGAATTAAGTGTAGAAAGAGGAAAGCAAAAGATTATTGCACATTTACATTCAAAATTTGGTTTACCACAAGTTGTTGTTAAAATGTGGAATATTAGGAAATATCCACATCAATCAATAGGGATGTTATGTTCAATGAGAGTAGATTATATTAAATCAATGTTTAATTATTTAGAAGATTATATTTCTAAAGAAGAAGATAGTTCATTAACTTCAGAAGAACTTAAAAAACGTTTAGAAATAATAACTGAAGGTGCAAAACTAGATCCATCATGTTATACTACAAGATTTTATTTAGCTAATTGTTTATTGTATTTAGGTTTCTATGAATATGCTTTTGATCATTTCCTATTTGGTGCAAATGTTGCTCCAATTGATTATTCTCATAGACCTGCAATGATTTATAGAGCTGCAAAATGTTTAATTTTCATGTTCTTTGCTGATAAAGAAAGAGCTGTAGAAATGTTTAAGAAACGCATTGAGAAGCAACGTTTAAAAGATAAAGATGAGTTTGAAAAGTATAATTCTAGTGACAGTGTTTTAAAAGGAACTTCTGGAGCGGTAGATAGATCTGTTGTTAGAGTGTTTTATCAAATGGGTAAAGAATTGTTAGATGAAGGGGAAAAGGCCTCAAAAGAACAATTATTGTTGGATCCAGATGTATTTATGGATGATAGACAAGAAGTTAAGAATTCTTTACATTCTTTGGATCAATTAATTAATTTACAAGAAACAATTCGTAAAGATAAAGAATGTGCAGTTTGTAAATCAAAAACGAATTTAAGACCATGTGAAAGATGTAAATGTAAATTTTATTGTTGTCCTGAACATCAACAATTAGATCTCTTTAAGGGACATGCATTTGAATGTGAAAGATTAAGAAATGATCCAACTAGTTCATTACAATTTATGGAAATTGATGTATCAAAAGGTGAAGTGAAAAAGGTAGATAAATCTCATGAGGCAATTAAAGAAATGTTATCTGAAATGAAAAAGAAGGAATAAAATTCCTCAACAAAATTAATTTATTGACATTAGTTGAAAATAAATTTCTGTTTTGAAATACTTTATTGTTGTAAGCTGCACTGGCATAGTTTTCAACTTATCACGAATTCAAGTTGAACTTCGTTTATGAAAATGCATTTCCACTCAAAACAACACTTTACAAGAAATGCATTGTTTTCAATTGTAAAAAAAAGCCTTTCAATCAAGTGCCGTCCCCTTTTCTTTAAAGATCATTTCCAATAATAATGAACGATTTAATAGAACAACAGTGTAAAGAACAACAAGAACAAGAATTAGAAGTATTACAATCTATATTCTTGGATGATTTTCAATTAAAAGATAATTCTTCTTTTACTCTTTCTTTTCCTTCCGAACTAAACAATGATGACATCCATTCCTATCATCTTTATCAAACAGGTCTTTATCTTCATGTTACTTTACCTTCCGATTACCCATTAAAAAGCCTTCCAATCTTTTCTATTGAACCCACCAAACCTCCCAAACTTTACATTCCCTCCAATTTGAACGAATTCCACTCGGAATTTGAAAAAAAACGAGAATTCGCAAATGAAATACAAAAAAAAGAAGTAGAAGGCTTGACAGAGTATTTAAAGAAGAAAGCAAATGAAATCTTTTCAATTTCTGCAGAAGTATTGGTTTTTGGTTTAACGCAAGATATTAAGGACTTTTTATCTAGATCCTTTGAAGAAGTAGGAGATTCTACAGAAGAAGAATTAAATTTGATTTTGGAAGGAAAGAAAAGCAGTTTAATTACAAATGCTTTAGCCTCTCTATTAGGAGAAGAACAATTAGAACAAATGAAGGAAAAGGTAGAAGAGAAAGAAGAAGAGGGACTAACCAAAGGTGAAGGCATAGCTTTTGAACAAGGCTACTCATCACCTTACATTAGTCCAATGAAAACCTTCTCTAATAAGGATATACCGCCTGCCTACGAATTGATTTCTAACTTTTTAGCCTTAGCCATCAATAATGAAAAGAACGAAAAGAACTCAAAGAAAAAGGGGTTAATGATTGGCGTTGACAAGTATTTGGTTCATAATAGGTTTGTCAAATCTTTACCTACTTCTTCTACTACTTCTTTAAAACAAAGTAGTAGTAGTTCTGCAAACAATAATAATATGAAGGGTGTAAAAAGAGTACTTCACAAAGCAGCATTTGTTAATACAAAAATGACTACTTATATATTTGGAGGATATCAAAATAATATGAAGAAGAAAAAGATGGAAATGTCTAATGATTTATTGTCATTTAGAATTATCAAAGATAATTTAAGTCAACAACAACATATTAACGAAAATCAAATTGAAATTACAAAAGTCAAAATTTTTGACAATTCTCCAATACCCAATGGAAGAATTCTTCATACTTTTACTTACGACCGAAAAAATCAATCCATTCTTTTAATAGGTGGTTTAACCGAAGATGGTGCTATTCGTAATGATATTTACTCATTTAATTATTCAATCTTTTCTTGGAAAAGACATGTTGATGAACCTTGTTTCCCAAGTATTTGTAATCATTCATGTATCATACATAATGATTATGCATTTGTATTTGGAGGTTGGTTAAAGGATTTAAATGGTTATTGTAATGATTTAATCACTATTGAGCTACGAAATAATATGAGATCTAGTAGAAAAAAATTAAGTCAAATTTCTCCTCGTGGTGGAAGTGTTTTATGCTATCACAAAGATACAAGCCTTACTTATGCTCAAAAAGATGATAGCGGTTTCTACAATAATGAATTTTTAATTATTTTTGGAGGATCCAATGAAAAGGATGTGTTTAATGATTTGTATTTCTATAATTTACACACTGGAGATACTATAAAACAAGTTACTTTTGGGTTATGCCCAACCATTTCATATCCTTCCATAATGAATACCAATGCAGGCTCTGATATTACCAATTCAATTGTACTTTATGGAGGATATTTAGGGAAAGACGAAGGGTGGTCTAATTTAGTATATGAACTAGATGTTGCCTCAAAAGCCTGGAAAGTAAATTATTTGGAGAATTTTGAGGAATTTGATAAATATAATCCTTTCTCTTGTTACTTCCCAATTTATGATTATGGGGTTGTCACTGGAGGTAGTTCTAGTATCAATGTTAGTTTCGCAACACCAGGCAGCATCAAAAATTCGTTTAATAACAAACAATTATTGGAAAGTCCTTCTGGTTCTAGTGGTAAGAACCAACAAACTAAGAATCAATCTGTACGTTTTATTAAGGAAATTAAATCAGATTCTCCAGAAAGCATGATTTCTGCTTTTTATTTAAATTGGCTTAATCGTGAGACTGAAGAAGACGCTGATTTAACATTTCTATTCCATCATACCACCAACTCTCTTGAACCAAAACAAATACATTGTCACAAAATAATGCTTGAAAGAATACCTTCCCTAAAGCGTATAATAGCCTCGGCTGAGATTAAAACTTCTACATTATCAGGGGGAATGGAATTCTTGTTAAACGAAAAGAAATATTTGGATAGTTATTCACTAAGGTATTATGAAAAAACCACTATTCCAATTAATGCTATAGAGGGGTTAGAGTTTGTTTCCTATGAGGTATTTAAGTGTATTTTACAATATGTGTATAGTGGTTGTATAAGTTTTGATCCTGAGTTTTCAAGTAAAATTAAATATAGCTCAGATCTTCCTGAGATAAAGACATTCATTAAAGATCTATATCAATTCGCATATAAATTGGAAATAACGACATTATTACAAGCATTAACTGGAACAATGAATATCAATACTTTCATTGAACAAAGTTTTATCCCAAATTTGACAAAAGTTCAATTACCTAAAATCTTAGAAATCCATGAATTCATTGGAGATATTAATAATATTTATAACGAAGAAGAAATGGAATTTAAGGAATATGAAGATTACGATGAAGAAAATGAAAATGAGTACAATCAAAAAGAAGGAGAAGAGGTTAACACTGTTAAGAGTGACGTCCCTCCTGGAATGGTTAAAATTATTGCCCCAGAATCAACCCATCATGAAGAAGAATCTATGAAATATTATTACATTTTAGCTCACAAAACCTTACTTTCCCTTAGATCCTCTTATTTTAAATCACTATTTGATTTAGATTTTGCTGAATCTAAACATCGTGTTGTTTTAATGGATCAAGTTTCAATTAAGGGATTGCATGCAATATTATATTATCTTTATTCTGATCAGTTAATTCCACAATTAAATCCAGAAAATGCTATTGAAGTTTATTTAACTGCCAATCAATTAGCATTAAAAGATTTACAAGAAAAGATAAGAATATTTATTAGAGATACTTTAAGTGATAATGATTTACACATTACATGTCAAATAGTTAAATTAAGTGAAATGGTTGGAGATAAAGTTTTAGGAGAATATTGTTTATATCATTTAGCTAGAGAATATAACAAACTACACCACAATGTTGATTTAATGAATGAATTAAGTATTGAGGCGAGATCAGAAATTTCAAAGAAACACATTGCAATGACAATTAAGAGATAAAATCAAAAATAAATTATTTAATTTACATTTTAGATGTTTTTGTAATGATTTTGTAAAATTTTTAAAAAACATTTTAAAAAAAAATTAATGAGTTTAACTTATACCGGACTGGCAAAAGACTTGAAAAGAGGATCATTTGTTATAATTGATAGTGTTCCATGTAAAATTATTGAAATTACATTTAGTAAAGTTGGAAAACATGGACAATCAAAAGTTTTTATAACTGGAATTGATATCTTTACTAAAAAGAAATATCAAACTGCAATTTTAAGTACAAAAATGATTGAAATACCAGTTATTGTTTATCAAGAATATGAATTAATTGATATTAATGAAAAAGATGGATTTTTATTGTTAAAATCAGATGATAATAAAAGAAAGGATAATATTAAATGGAATGAAGAAGATGAAATTGGAATAAAATTGAAACAAGTATTTGAAAAGGAAAAGGATGTAAATAAGATTAGAGTTTTAATAATAAATGTAATGGATAGAGAACAATTATTTGATTTCAAAATTTACTAATACCAAAGAAAATCAATAATATCAGTAATGTTTCTGTGTTATGTAGAGGGAACATGGTCTAGTGGTATGATTCTCGCTTTGGGTGCGAGAGGCCCTGGGTTCGATTCCCAGTGTTCCCCTTGTCGAAAGATAAGAATTTTAAGGCGATTATAAGAATTTTTAAGTTTAAAAAAATAAAGACTTATAGTATTACAAGTTTTTGAGAAATCTTCCATTTTAGTATTAATATAGCTCTATTATATTTAATTTCTTAAATCGGATAGAATGAAGTACTTTTTAGAGAATTTAAAAGTATTAAAAAAAACTTTTTTTTTTCTTAACGATTTATATTGTAATTCATTTATTACTTTAAAGAGGTCTTAAAAAAGAAATATTAAAATACAATATATAATTATAACTCAAAATACACAAAAAATTGCTACTACAGAAAAAAATAATGTAATTTTTAATAATATTAATATAAACAACAGATAATATTAACTTTCATTATTATCGTTTTAACAATAAAATCAATAATAAATTCATACAAACGCTTTAAATACTATTAAAAGTATTAAATAATTAAAAAAATTGATATACAAAATAATTTTCAATAGAGTTATCTTATAATAGATTATATTATGAATTATTAGCAATTAAAATATGTTCATAATAATTATTACAAATTTTTTCATTTAACAACAAAAGATTCTTTTTTAATTTATATTTTAATTCTAAATTATTTAAAATTAGAATATCTAAATAATTTTGTTATAAAAATAATTTATATTTTTCAGTTTTTTTTATATTTTTTTGAAATATAACTAAATTTATAAATACTATATTTATTACATAAATATAATAACCTTAAGTTTTTTAATGAAAACTGAATTATTATTAAATTTTTGCTTTTATATATTCTATTTAAATAACTTTGTTTTCTATTATTTTTAGATGTTTTTAAAAAATTATTATAATCATCTATATGTAATAATTTAAAATTTTGTGTTTTAAATGATTTTAAATTTTTATAAAAGTCAATAATATCTATAATATGGTTAAATAAAATATATAAATATCAACAATTTGGTTTTCTAATAATATAAATTTTTAAAAAATCTTTTTTCATTGAATTTTTTTTTTTGTAAATTTAATTTTTGATTTTTTGTAAAATTTATTATTTTTAAATATTTTATTACTATTTTAAATCTTAAAAATAGTTTATAAAAAAATTTTGGAATAACATTTTTAATTTTGTTTAAATATAATAATAAATTATTACACATTTTTTCAGTTAAATAATATTTTAAATATTTCTTATTATTATAAACTTTTTTATTTACTTTAAAATATTTAAATCCTGGAATTTGTTTAATGTTGTTAATGATTGAATATTTATTATTAATTAAAATAAAATCAATTAATAATCTTTCACAAATTCGTTCCTTTAAATGTAATAAATAAATTATAATTTTACTTAAACTTAATCTTAATAAACAATTTAAATCCTTAGTTCTTTTTAAATGAATCCTTTAGTTCTTTTTAAATAAATATAATTTACAAAATGTATTATTTATTATATAATAAGGACATATTTGTTTAAAAGTAATTAAAAATAAACTTTTTAATGAACATAAATCTATTATTAAAATAAAATTTACTTTATAATTATTTCTATTTAATTCTATTCCATTTAACAATATATATTCTATAAATATTTTATAAACATTTATTATTTTTTTAAAATTTAATTCATCTTTATCTCAAACATATAACAAAATAACAATTTTATATAATTTTTAAAACATTTTAAATTAATTGGATATAAAAAAATATTATTTTTTTATTTGTAGCATTTAAATTAAATTTAAATAAAAATTTTTTTATAAAATTTTTTTTATTTTCATTTTATAAATAATTTTTTAAATTATTATCATTATTTATATTGTGTATCCAATTTAAATGAGACGAAATAAAAATTTTTAAAATTTCTATTAAATTAATATAAAAAATAATAATTAATATTGCATTAATTTTAAATTATCAAATTTTTTTTTCATTATAAACAAATAACAAATTATTATTTTCAATAACATTATTTAATTTATAAATATTCATTAAAAAACTTATTATCAAATCATTAACTAAAAAAACATGTCACTATTATTGTTTATATTATTAATATTAAAATTAAACATTTTTTTTAAAACAAAATATTATTAAAAATTAAATTTTATTTAATTCATTTTGTTTTTTTAAATTTTTATTTAAATAAAAAAAAACAATGCAATTTCTAACTCCAATAAAACGACTAACATAATGTTAAAATTTAAAACTATTTAAAGTAATAATATTTTTTTCTGAAATAACAATATTTAAATTTAATTCACTCAACAATACTAACCTTCCTTCAAAGTTACCGTTACAATAAATAATGATCATTATTTTTAAATAGTTATCATATTTATTTTTGTGATCAATAATATTATTTAAATTTACAACTATTATTAAAAATAATTAATTCTTTTTAAATAGTTTCTAAAAGATTTAAAATATTTACATATATTTATAATATATTCTATTTTTTAAAATAGTTGATTCAATTAACTGTAAAAATATTAATTAATAAATTTAAATTAAAAATTTATCTAAAAACACTTATATATTTTGTCCAAAAACCAATGTTTTTTAAGTATTTTTTAATTAAATTATTAATCTCAATGCTAACCCTATTATTTTATAAATACTTTATTCTTAATTACAACAATTCATTTACATGAAAACAGTTTTTATAATTTTTGATAATTAATTAATTATTATTATCATAAATCTTAATTTTCTTATCAACAATTATTATTTTTTTATTATTTATCAACTTTAATTTATAAAAATACTAATAATATTTTGATTTTACTTAATAAACTATGTTATAATTTAAAAAATCTCTATTTTTTTTATTACCACTCAACTTTTGTTATTTATTAGATTTTATAAATTTATTATATAAACTATAAAAAAAACAAAAACTTGATTCTTTATTAAAGTTTTTTTTTATTTTAATACAAATTTTAAAGTTTTTCAATTTATTTTGTAATTGCTTTGGTTTAAAAATTTAAGTAATATTTAAAAAATAATTTATTTCTCTTTTTTTACTTAGATTTTTTAATATTTTACTTAATATAAAACTTTTTTACTAACTTTTTATCCTTATTAAACAATTTTATAACTTCTTTCCTATAAAAATGTACTACTAGTTTTGTTGATTGATTTTTGATTGAGTATATAATTAATAAGAATATTAGGGGGTTGGTTAAATTATTTAATAATTTTTTTGATATTTAATAATGTTTTAATAATATTTTATTATTTCTTTAATTGTAATTATTTTTTTATTTTATTATTAATTACTATAAATTGAGACAGCTTTTTAGAATAGATTAAAAATTTAAAAAGTATTTATTTTTAATATTTTATGTAAAGATTAATGTTTGTTTTTTTATATATATAATTATAAAAAACTAATAATTTAACTATTCATTCAATTACCAATTACTCACCTAATCAATTACATAAAGAATTTTTATTTAAAGAAATATTAAATAATTAAGAAAGAAAATTAAAAATAATTAATCTTTTTCAAATTGATACTACTATTAAAATTAAAAGATCAAATATTATTAAAAAAAATAAAATAATATAAAAAATTTTTAAATTAAAAAAGTAACTATTATTAAATAATATCAACACTTTTCTTTATAAATGGTCTGAAATTAATAATTGAAAAAAAATTAAAAATTTAATATATTCTTATAATCTATATTATACATCTTAAGCTTTTAGCAGTTTTATTGTATATAAAATTATAAATAGTTTTCCAATTATTCATATAAAAATAAAACAAAAAAACCTCAATAAAACATCTTTTAGAACAATCTTAAAATAATTTTTTTTCAAAAATTTCTTTTTTTTTAAAACGCTGTTTTAGATGTGTTTAATTTAATTATGAAAGTTAATTGTTATTTTAACTACAATTTTTTTATAAAAAGTATAAAAAATTTTAGCTTAAAGAGTATAAATTTATATAGTTTTTGTAATTCTAAAAATAAAATAAAAAAGTGTAAATTTATATTTTTTTTTATTCAACAAAAACAAAAAAACAGTATAAATTTATACTGTTTTTGCTAATATTTTGATAAATAAAAAATTAATAAAAACAATATAAATTTATACTGCTTTTTAAAAAATAAAAAAATATTTTTTAAAAAAAATTTAAATTTAAATATTTTTTTTT
>CADWAF010005575.1:0-27329 GCA_902984215.1 Willaertia magna | reverse complement strand
AAATTACTTGTTTCAGTTGGTGGTAATCCATTCTATGCACCATATTGGATTATAGATACTGATTACAATAATTATGCAATGGTTTTTAGTTGTTTCTCTGTTTTGGGAGTTTATCATTATGAAATTGCATGGATTTTGGGAAGACAACGCCAATTATCACAACAAACTTTGAGTGATATTATGGTTGCCTTTAAGAAACAAGGAATTGATAGTTCTAAATTTATTTTGACTAAACAAGTTGGTTGTAAATAAACTAGCTCATGAAGAACGACATTGTAAAATCAATATTGTTGTTATATCTTATTTGAATCTACATTTTGTAAAATTTTAATAAATAAATGTTTAAAAAATTGACCTAGTGTTCAGTGAGTTGGGTATTATTGTAAACAAAAAAGTATTTTCCAATTAATTTATTTTCAATGTGACGTTATGAGAGATCTAAGGAATGACCATTTCAACTAACACAAACATACCTTCAGAAGTATCTTCTTTAAAAACAAAAATTTTTGTTGGCAACAGTAAACTTACTACAATAAATATGATTATTTAGTAAATAGAAGTGATGAAGTATTAATAAAAGCTTTTGAAAAGGAAAGTTTTGAATCATTGAAAATACTCATGTTGATATTGAATCATCGTTTTGTTACATCACCTATTAACAATGTATTAAATACTATTAATACTATTACTGTTAACAATGGCAATTTCTTTAACAACAATAAAGAAGAAACAAGACTTTAGAAGAAAAGACAATAGTCACACGTTTCTAACGAGTAAAAAAAAATTAAAAACCAATTTTAATATTAAAATTGATATTAATCATGAAAATAAAATATATATTTGTGTTGTTTTGTAAACTGGGTTGTTCCACAAACTACTGGAAATTTGTCAAACAGTTTTTTAAAAAAAAAATAAAAAAAAATAAACAATTCCAAACAACCAGCCTCCCATCACTACTGTCGACAATTCTAACATTTTTAACCCAAATTTATTTTCCAAAATAATAATTCAATAACAAATAAATAATAAAACAATAATAAAACAATGTTAGATGATGATTATCTAAGTGGACTCGGCGATGAAGAACAACAACAAAATCACCTTAACACTAGCGCCACACAAGCCACTCAATCCGGTAATAACAACAATAATAATACTCCAAATCCCGAAATTTTACCTCTCACTCCAGTTTCCATACGTTCCCTCATCACTCACGCAAAACAACAAGAAAAAAACAATTCCGATTTCTTTCTTTTCAATCAAAAATTAGAACAAGTAACTATTGTTGGACAAGTTATCTATTGTCATTATGATAAAACAAAAAGAAAATTAACTTTACAATTAGATGATTGTACCGGTAGAATTACTGTTATTAATTATAATTTTGATATTTCTTCAAGATTTGATAGTGATATGAATAATAATAGTTGTGAAGGAATTGTAGTTGGACAGTTTATTAGAGTATTTGGTAAATTAAATGTAGATGATAAATGTGCTGGAATTTATTTAATGAGTATTTCATTATATCCAATTATAGATTTAAATGAATTAAATGTACATTATTTAGATATTATTATAAATTCTTTACATAAACAATATGGTAGATTACCTGATAGAGGATCTACTACTAGTTCTTCTAATAATACTGTTAGTAATAATGTGAGTAATAGACAACAACAACAACAAAGGATGAGTACTACTGGTGCTACTGGAGGAAGTAAGGCTACTAGCGTTACTGGTAGTAGTGGTATTAATACTGTTAATAATAAGAATAAGGTTAGTGGTAATAAAGCAATTGTTGGAGGGAATTGGCCAACTGGAACTGGAGATGATGATGATTCATTTATTCATCAATTACAAACGCCACCTAGACAACAACAAAGAAGTAATAATAATGTTGGTAATAGTGGTAATAGTGGTGGTAATAATAATGGTGCAATGGATGTAAATAAAACAATATATGTAAAGGTTAAGATTACACCAAATATAACATATGAAGATTTAGTTTTATTTATGTCAGATAATCATGGAGTGAATGAAGATACTGTTTGTGATGCGTTAAGTAATTTATTTGAGAGTGGAGCACTTACTTATGGTATTTCACAAAATACATTTATTGTTGGAAATCATTCTTTGTAAATTTTATTGTAAACAGCTAATCTCTCTACAAATAAATACATAACGAAATCAAACTTTCAACAAATAAAGAAGTTTAAGAAACCATTTTGAAGAGATGACCAAATTGTTTACTCCCATACGGGGTTAAGGAAATTTTGAAAATAAGAAATTTCTAGACAACTCACAACTAATGTCATCTAGAAATTTGACGCATTGCTTTTGTGAACAAAAATAAACCAAAAAAATTATGCAAGAAGCAAATAACCAAGTTAGTGATACAAAATGTGGTGGTGAAAAAGATTTTAGATGGCGAAAAGATTTGACAAACATTTAGATGTAAATAATTTCAATAATACTATCCCTGTTGCATCATGGCTATAATCCACTTTCTATTCATTACAATAACCTTCCGTTCCGCCTATAGGAGGAGGACAAACGCGTTGTTATCTCTCCAATCAACAAGATTTAACGCTATGCCGCCAAAAACAAAAAAAACCAACGGCTACATCAAAAAATCTAGTTTTGATTTTTCAACATCTTGTGGCCCTTCGTAACGTTCAAATACTCATCGGGAACGTAAAGGCATTCATTTACCCTCCAAAATTTTTTGTATTTCTATTGACTTCACCGTATAACATCTTTCGAAAAAAAAATTCCAACAACCCTTTTTTCTCTAGTCCTCTAATTTTTTTGGTAAGTTTTTGTTAACAGGAAAGCCTTTGAGTCCTAAAGCCTTCTTCTTATTTCGTTACTTTTCATATGATGCATACTATTGATATACAATAATACTTTATAATTTTATAAATGGTTAATCTTATTGTTTTATAATAATTATAATAATAACGGTAAAAATAGAGTAAAGAAGAATGCCAATTGCATTATACCATATTGCTAAAGATTTTATCAATGAAATAAGTAATGATCCTAGTAAACTAACAAACTTTACTTATTTACAAGATTATTATTCCAATAAGTTTGCAATTACACTTGAAAAAACCTTTTTCATGGTAAATCATACCCATACTACCCCAGCAATTGCTATCCTAGTATATGCATTCATAGTTTTTATTCTTCCAAAACTTTTACCACAAAAAGGCTTTAGAGATAGCGTTTTATTAAAGTATTCAATGATATTTTGGAATTTCTTTTTAACTGTGCTAAGTTTATTCATGTTACTAGGTACTCTTATTCCATATATTGATATATTTAAAACTCATTATAAAGGTAATTTTTGGGAATTAGTTTGTGATAGAGATGAAATGGTTAATGAAAAGGTTGTTGGTTCACCTAGAGTTGTATGGGCATATGTTTTTGCATTATCTAAATATTTAGAGTTAATTGATACTTTATTCTTAGTTGTTAAATCTCCTAGTCGTCCAGTTCCATTCCTTCATTGGTATCATCATATGACTGTTTTGTATTTCACTTGGTATGCAGTTTATACTCAATACTCTGTTGGTTTCTGTTTTATTATTATGAACTCTGCAATTCACACTGTTATGTATTTCTATTATATGTTAAAGGAAATGGGATATAATCCAAGTTGGTCTATTGTATTAACTATTGGTCAAATTTCTCAAATGTTCTTTGGAATTTTATTTAATATTATGTATTATTTAATGTGGAAAGAAAATAGAGAAACTGGTAAGAAACAATGTTGTTGTGAATTCCCTGAAGTTATGATGTGGAGTTGTGTTGTTATGTATGGTACTTATCTCTACTTGTTTGTTAGATTCTTTGTACGTCGTTATATTTTAAAGACAACACATAATACTGCTAGTGTTAAACCAAAGAAGGATTAAATTGTAATTCTTTTAAATAAATTTAAATTTTTTTTATTTTTGTAATAAATGTTTATTTATTTATAATTTTTAATTTTTGTAACGCATACTAATAATTTTATTTCATAACAATTTACAAATGATTTATTTAGATCTTGCACCTTGAATCATAAATTCCTTATTTATCAAATGGTTTGATTTTTCAACTAATTGTAAGAGACTAACAATGTCTGATGAGAAGTTATTTAAAACTTCATTAGTGTCATGTTTACTTTGATTGAATGCAACTAATTTTTGTAATCTATCAATTTTAGCATAAATAGTCTTATTAATAACCATTTTAGAAATAAAATCTTCTAATTTATCTTCATTTAAATATAATAATCTAGCTAAACGATCAGTACCAATTTTAGAATAAAATTGAGAAACAATTCTAATATTCTTCTCAACAACTCTATTACGTAAATCATCAAATCTTTCATTATTATCTTTAAATACAGGATGATCTCTTAATAATTGACCATATTGAGATTCAAATTTAGGCCAATCAATTAAAGTATTACTAACAAATTGTTTTAAAATATTTCTATAAACTTGTAATTTTGGTTCTTCAATTTTCTTTTCATTAAAAGTTCTATGCATTAAATCATGTTGTTCATTATCATATTCAGCTAAAATAATAAATAAAACCATATTTTGTAATTCTCTCATCCAAGCTTCTTCATCTTCTTGAATTTTTGGTGTTAAAAATAAATTTTGATGACATCTAAAAATCTCCAAATACTTCTTCTTAAAACTATAATATCTAATCATTAAATGATAATATCTAATCTTTAAATCTTGATGATTAAATTCATTAATTGATTTCTTTGTAATTTTCTTAGCAACAATCATTGCCCTAACAAAATCTTGTTTATCTAAACATAAACGTATTTGTTCTAAAATAAAATCAATCTTTTCATCAACTTCCATGGAACCAATCGTTTCAACTTGAACTTCTTGTAATAAATTTGCAGCTTCATTTACATCACCTTCTTCTTCTCTCATTTTAGCTAACATTCTATTCACACGTGCACGTTCCACTTCCACATAAATTTTACCTTCCGTTACTTTACGAATGGTATTAATGAGTTCAATCTTACTTTCCTTATTTGGTGTTGAATCTATATATTTCATTGATTCTTGAACCATTCGTTGAGTTCCTTGTTTAGATTGTGCTCGTTTCTTACTTAATAATAAAAGTTGATCATTTAATTCTTGCCATGCTTTAGATTCACCACAAATCTTAATAATTTGAATTAAAATCTTTGAAAGATTTTCATAATCTTCAGATAAACGTGTTTGTTTTTCTAAATTTAATAAAATATCTAAAGATTCTTTTAATTTGTTATTTCCAATAAGATCATTGGATTGTTGGATTGCCTTTTCTGTTTGTTCCGTATAATCAATATCCATTGCTGATTTTTTACGTTCATAGCCTTGTTCATCTGGATCAAAGGTTGGAAGTGGCATTTTTCTTTTTGTTTTTAATTGTTTTGTTGTTAATATACAAGATGTTTTGAGATGTTTTTTAAAAAAGAAATATATGGAATGAAATAAAAGGCTAGATAAAATAGCTAGGCTTAAATCAATTCTTTTTTTTTTTTTTTGATTTTCTTATTTTTTTATTTTTTTGTATTTATTGGAGGAATTGAGAGTCTAAAAATAAGTCCTAAAGATAAAAAGTACAGAAAGAGTTTCCCGCCTAAAAAAAAAAGTTAATTAAAATAGTTATTTATTATGTACAATATGTTTTTAAAATTTTTTAGAAATGGTGTGTTAAAGTACTGGATTTAATAATTCTGAAATACTTATACTACTTCTTACTTTTTTAATTTGTGGTTGCATTGTTGTTGTAGTATTGATAGAATTATTTGAATTATTATTAGAATTAAAACTATTGTTACTGCTATCACTACCACTAACATTAGAAGATGTTGAACTATTACAATTATAATTGCAATCTCCTTCCAATGTTATTTGTATTCCGTCTTTCATGTGCGTTTTAAATGTATTGTCATTATTGTTATTGCAAATTACGTTCTTGTTGACAATTACTTTTGACTTGCTGTCAATTTTCTTTTTTTTTGATATTCCTCTAGTTGACCTTACATTGTTGTTATTATAGTTATTATTTGTTCTCGAATTTACAAAATTATAAAAAACAAAAGAACAATCCTTTTCTTTTCTATTTGAGTTTTTATCAACTTGAAATTCAAATGTTTGATCTTGTTGTGAAAGTGAACAATTATTTAGATTTAGTTTTCTTCCTCTTTTCTTTGAACCACTCGTTATAGTACTTGTTGTTGAAATTACATGTTGTTGCGGTCTACAATACGTTATTTCGTTATTATTACTGCTACTGTTATTATTATTGTTATTGTCACCACATGTCTTTACACTTGTTGCCAAGTGCGTAGTTGTTGCAGTTGTAGCAGTTGTGGCGGCTGTAACCATCTTTCTTGCCTCAATTACGTGAAATGAAGAATTAATGGAAGAGTGCATAATGTTCATCTTTAATTGTCAAATGTCTATTGGTCTCTGCAAAGATATTATTCTTTTAAATAATGCAAACAAAGCTCAATGTTAATTGATTTTTTTTTAAATAACAATTCGATTGCATCTATCTAAATATTTATACTAAAATAAAAGTAGTTATCAAAAACTTGCTATCATTGACAAACTTAGAAAACAGTCACTTAATAGGAAGAGTGTAACTCAATAATAGTAAATAGCTGTCAAATCCCAAGTTACTTTAGATGCACCGGGATATAACAGCGATTCTCATTAAAATTGTTATCTACGCCTCGCTCTCATTATACATTACACATTTAAGGATAAGGAAGAATTGAAAGCTAGCAGCAAGTTGCATAGTTGACTGATGATGCAAGTGATGTGGAGCATTATGGAATAAATAACTTTTAACGCAAGTGACTTGCTTTACAGGATTTATGGACTTTGAAGGAATTTAGATAATTGTATAAATTGGACATTATTAAATTAAAAGATAAATATTTTGTTCTGTCAATACTAATCAATTCTTTCAATTCGACCATGTAGCGCATGTGACCATAATTCTGTAAGTAAATTTGGTTTAGCACTTTCACTTAATACGCGTATTAAGATGAATCTGTAATTATGGAGGTTGTTATAATTTAAGCTAATGTTTTGCCTGGAATAATACTTTGATTTTAAAGCTGCTCTAAGCTGTGGTCATGGGTTTTGGTCTTTTTGAAAATAGTGTGGTTATTGCCAAGAAAATACTTTTTAATAGTTGTTATCATTACTATTTTAAACAAATACTAAAACTGGGAATTACTGAGTATAATTTCCGTTTCTTTATTCATTTAAAATGGTTCCATATTTGCTAAGAATTGGTCTGTTCAAACTTTCGATTCTTATTACAACGCATTAAATATAAAATCACTTTTATTTGTTGAAATATATAAAAATTAGCATTTATTGATCAACACAGCAAGCGTGGTGTAATACTTTTTAATAATAACACTAATAAAAGTTGTGACAACTTCAATCTTAACAATCAAACCAAACCATATAAACAAACAATTACAGTGGATTTAACAACTCGGCAATAGTAATTCTACTTCTTATTGTTTTCTTTTGACCATGTGATTTATTTATGTATTCTTCTTCTTCAATTAGTTCAGACGGTCTAGCGTTAGTATTAAAATTTACATTTGTGGTTTGTTCTTGACAACTAATCATCTCTTTTAGTGACATGTCCGTACTGTTGTGCAACATAATCTTCTTCTTTGCTATTCTTCCGTTTCTCTTCGATCTAACATGTTTATTATTATTGGTACTGTTACTGCCAGTAGTGCCATTATTGTTTTTGGAAAAGAAATTTAAATAGATAAATGTACAACCGTCGTCAGATGTACATGTATTATTTGCAGTGTCAACAAGAAATTCAAATGTTTGATCTTCTTGTGATAAAGAAGAAATAGTGTTAGCAGAACATGTCCTCCTTTCGTTAATTGTTTTTAATTCATAACTACCAGTATTGATAGAAGAATTGTTAGAAGATGTACACAAATCTGTTTCTGTTCCTCCAGAAATATTGTCCCTTCCTTTCAATATCCCTCTTGACTGTATTGGGAGTGTATTTTGATAACATGCAGTGCCATTATTGATAACACTTTTCGTTTGTTCTGAGCTTAGATTGTAATTATCTTCCACAATAAACATACCCTTACTTTCACTATCTTTAAAACGTACAGTGGAGGAATTAGCTGCAGTGCTGCAGATTTCCTTTACTTTTTCACATGCCTCAACTCTCTTTTGTGTAAAATTCATTATTTTTTGTGTTGCTATTTAAGTTAATCAATTTTTTTTCTACTTCTTTAAATTACTATAGTTTTACTATTGTTGTTGTTGATTTTAAATAATGGTTCAGCATATTTTCTCAATTAACCATAATTATGTTACGAGTTGTTATTGTAAAGTGGATGACAGCATTAAAAGTACTAAAAATCAATTTGAAAATGATCTTGAGAATTTGATTTAGATATTTATAGATAGTTATTATAACAGATAGATACAATATAATATTATACAATTTTAATTGATAGAGAAAGTGTTATTGTTAAAATGGAAAGAATAAAGTTTAAAACATTATCTAGTTTTTTAAGATAAATGGAAAGTGTTTAAAAAGGTATTATTGAACATGTTCCTAAGGATTGAAGTGCTTCTTTTTAACTATTAGGTGTTCGAAAATACTTTTTAAATGTTTTATACCATTGCTGGTAGTTGAAAATTTTGGTTTGTTAAGGAAAAATGTAGTTTTCACAATTATATTTTTAGTTAAACAATATTAGATTTAAAACTGAAAAAATTAAGGTTAAGAAATTTTTACTATGAACAGAACGGGCTAGAGGTCGCGGGTTCAATTCTTATCTGTTCTGATTTTGCTTCTTTTTGTTAACATTTCCTTGATTAAAGTAGTTTTCTTCTTTTATTAGAAAACAAAAAATAAAATATAAAAAAGTACATTGTACAAATTTAACCAATGTTCAAACCATTATTTATACTAATTAATATAATGATAATCATGAAATTATAAAAAAAAAAAGATTTGAAAATGGTAGAAACACAATACATTACTAAGGCAGGTCTTGGTGGAGTTAGAAAAGAAGAATTTCAAAAAATTCCAAAGTCAAATGTTGACAGAATGTTACATTTAATGGAAGAGATTTATTCAGACATTATGGGCTTAATCAATGAACCAAACAAATGGGATGATAACATTCTTAATAGAATGGATAGTTTATCAATCTTACTAAATGAAGTAATTAATATGTTTAGACCTGTTGGTGAAAAGAGGGTCATTTCTGGTCATTATTCTGCTCATAAAATCGAAAACAAGGTACTGTATCATTACTTAGTATCATTACTTACCCACTTTGTATTCCACAAACATAAACATCTCCATCAACTTTTTTATAAATTGTAATAAGGTCAAAGATTTATTGGACATGGATCTTTTCCAATTAAATCATGTAGTTGAAAAACTTTACCCAAATGATAATGAAAAATTAGAACAAGGAAAAAAGAAGATTATTGAATTACGTAATGGTTTAGAAGCATTCTCTTATCCTTGGGCTTCAAATGAAAAGGCAATTTAAAATTGTAAATAAAGCGTTTAAGCATATTCACTATTGAAAATAATTCTTTCTTCATGATCTTCTCTGCTACTCATACTTGAATGCGAACTAATAACGTCATGTAATTTGCTGTGACTTGGAAGTAAACTATTTTCCCTTATTCTTCTAGTAATATCTTTTACACTTGAGTTGTGTGTAGGTATTGGACTTTGATGATATTTTTCTAAGAGGAGATATGTTGTTAAGTTTCCTTTTCCCTTACAATAAACACCTGATCTTTCCTCAAATTCAAAAAACTCATTTACTCTCTCGAAAGCTTGTCTGGATACTTGAATCCTTCCTGGAATTCCAGTTGATTCCATACGAGAGGATGTGTTAACAGCGTCTCCCCAAACATCACTATTAATACGTAACATTAAATTAATACTGGTCAAAAGAATTACTTACTAAGCAAATTTCAAAGTACCAATTACACCGGCAACTAATGTACCTACGTGAATTCCAACCTTAATAGACAGTTCTTTCTTTTGATCTGCGTTATAGTTATATATTACGCTAAACATCTCTATAGCAAATTGTAACATTCTTCTAGTATGATCTGGATCTCCAGGTGTCAATCCTCCAGCACAAAAATACTTTTCCTGTATTGTTTTAATTTTCTCCAAGTTGTGTTTTTCAATCAATGAATCAAATCCGTTCACAATAGTATTAAGGGTTTGAACTATTTCTTGGGCATTCATAGCAGCATATAAATCTGCAAATCCAATAATGTCACTTTTAAAGATAAGCAAGATAGTAAAATCTAAAAAAAACTTACCTGAATAAACAAGTCACATCATCCATTTTATCAGCGATGAATATTTCACCAGATTTTAATCTGAGAGCTATATTTTCTGGAAGAATATTCAAGAGAAGTGCCTCACTTTTTTTCTTTTCATCTGCAAGCTCCAATTCGTGTTGTTTTTCAGCAGTAGTATCCTCAATGAAACAAGCTAGAATAAAATTACCATCACCTATTACAGAAACGGATAAACTAACTCTTGCAGGGAAATTTGCCTTATTTTTCCTAATACCAATAACTTCAAGAGTTTGAGCAGTGTTTGAGGTTGATTTAGAGAACGTATTAAGAGTTGATTGAAGAATGGATCTGGATTGTCCAGAAAACAATGAAGTAAATGGTGTTCCAATAACTTCATCATTTCTGTGGCCAAATATTTTTTGGGCTGCTTCATTAAATATTTCAATAGATCCTGTTTTGGAAATAATAATTGCTCCAGCCACAGCAGCTTCTAAAATAGCTCTTGACTTTGATGATTTATCAGTTTTTCTCTTGTTGTTATCAGATTTTTCTGTGAGTGAATAATTAAAAATATATGAATGCAACTCAACAATAGAATCCAAAATTTCATAATTTACATAATTAAGCAAAATTCTTAGTTGATGAACTTCTTTTTCAAAAGCAATTGTACTAATATAAATACAATAGGCAATTATCAAGAGTAAAGGTGCAGAAACACCTATAGTAACAGCAGAGCTTTAAAAAGTCAATAACATGAGGTTTAGTATTTTCTACTTACATATAATAGTTTTGTGATGTAAATTGCCCAACATATTGCACCATTGCATTCATTAAAAGGGTGGAAGTTTGGGTTGACAAGTCAAAAATGGTTGAGTATCTATACAACAATGTCCCAAGTGGAATATCAGACTTGAAGGCATCGTTGTGAAATTTTGTGTATTGAACTGTAATCTCTTTGATCAATTCGTCTAATCCAGAGCAAGAATAAGCGGTGTCTTTTGTGCAATTAGTTTTATCATATATTAATTTTTCAATGTCAGATGAGACGGCCAGGGATTGGAAGCCATTACTAGAGTCTCCAAATCTAAGGTAATTCCAGTCTTCTTACGGTAAACATTTTATATTATATTTGAGCTACTTACCAGTTGTCAACTCATCCAAATGTGATGATACTTCGTTATAGTATAATTGTAAATCAGAACCTAAATAAACGGAGTCACTCATTATTAATTCCAGCAACTTGAACCTAGTCCTATGAATGTTTTTCAATACATTAGAGCCCCGTGCCACTTTTTTCATCACGAAATCCCTAACTTCCATTTCACGTATGCTTTCAAACAATAATAAAGCCACAGCTGTGCAAGTGACTACTACACATAAAAAAACGGACCCCAACAAAACTCTTTTTGGTGTTAACATACTTATCTTAATGGTCATTATTTTATCTTCTAGTTTTGAATCCAGATTTTGAAAAATTTTTTCTGCCTCCTCCTTTGGAATTAAATGGAATAACCTCCTTAATGACCTGAATTTAGAGACATGAAGCAAGAATATAATAGTGTAAAAACAAACATAAACCAAAAATAGGACGGTAAAAGTTACCGAAACTGCAATAAATATTATCTTTTGGTTGTTATGTCTTGAAATTGTTTCATCAACCATAAGCCCACAATATTGTTCAAAACTGAGAGCCATAATTTTTCGATTATACCCTTAAAAACAGGTTAGAAAATGTTAAGGAAATAACTTACATAGAAAGAGGAAATCAAAACTTTGGTATGTATTATTTAGACGTTCAATAGAAGTGTCGTATAAACTGTCAATGCTGTTATGAAGCACTGTACACATCTCAGCAATTGAACTGTTTTTAGTTTCATAAGATACTGTAAAATTAATCAATTTTACTACAGGTATGGTGTATTGCTTATCTGGTTTTAAATAACCATCCATAACTTGGTTAGGAAAAGGAATTAATCTGTTCTGAACGGTTGTGTAAATAGAACTAAGTAAGGTTAAATATGAATTGAACCTTTTTTTGTGCTCTAAAAGAGTAGTACGTAAATCTTCTGGCAATAACATATGGTTATGCAAAAAAGATTGAAGGTTTCTCACATCAGATAAGGCCATGTACGATATCTAAAAATTTAAATAAATTCCAAACGAAAAGAAATTCTCAATTACTTACTGGTGACAACCAACAAATTTTGTTAATAACATGTACTGCACCTCTCTCATTATCCACGATTCCTACTCCCAAGCCCATTATTGTTGCTAGAAGAAGTAAGGAAATCAACCCTAAAGAAAGTAGAAATATTAAAAAAATTGTGTATTCCTCTCTTTTGTTAATGGATGTTCTGAATAATTCTTTCTGTCTTTCTGCTTTAGACAAATTATTATCTGCAAAATTACTTGCAGATTCTAATAACTCATCATTCACATTACCTTTGAAAGTATCAAACTCAATATCTTCAGTTAAGTTGGTTTGGTCTTTTTCTCTAGTAGGTGAATTCAAAGTATTTTTAAATGAGTTTCCATTGGAATTAGTATTCACAGTTGTAAAAAGCTGTTTTGAACTTCCTTTTTTACGTCCAAATATATCATATATTGTTTGGTCTCCTTTCTTTTTAGATTCTTCTTCTTCAATAATATTTGCCTCAGTGTATAGTTCATCAGCAACCCCTGGTTCAAACAAAAATTCCTCCAAAAAAGTCGCATAAGCTCTCAAGACATTTTTGTTATTTCCATGGTTCACTAGAAGATTATTAAATATATCTTGACATTCCCTAGTAGTTTCTTCAATTTGTTTTGCAATATTATAGAACTTTTCTTCATCTTCTGTATGAGAAGACGTCAAATTTTTCCAAAATAACTTGTGTAGTTGTCTAACATGCTCCATATTCTTTTTTGCTTTCTCTAGAATACGTTCAAGAGCAAAGTTATTAGCTCCAGTTGATGCCAAACGTTCCATTTCTCTTTGACGCATTATAAATATAAACCTACTTAAGGCATCCTTTTTTTTCTTCTGTGCATTAGCCAAAAATAACATAGCGTATGTAGTGGAATGATCATCAAGGGCATACCTAATTAAAAGAGCACAGGTAACGAGCATTGAGGCACTTAATTCTAGCCTTTGATTAATGACTAATTTAACAAATTTTCCAGATATTGCTTTGTCATCTTTTGATCCTCTCATTGAAAATCTTAAGAACAGATGTATGTTTCTGAAAACATTGTCAGTAATATCTTGTGTGGTTTTCAATTCAACAGCAGATTTACATAACTCGCGTCCTATTCCACACGCCCTCCTAGTGTATATCTCTCCAAAAATTATCCCAATGGTGAAGAACAGAGCAAAACCACCAATGGCGCCTCCCATTAAACCTAGACCATAGCCCCAGTCTTTATTAGTATTTAAAGCAGTAGCTAAAATAGAAGCTATTCCAATACCAACTCTACCAAATCCTAATCCTATATAAAATACATTTACTTGGCGTTTAATGAAAGGAAGTTGATAAATAAGTAAGGCTATAAATAACAGTGAAAATACAAGATAGTAAGCAGGTCTCAAATAATTCACTACTCTAGGAGTTATGTGAGCAGCAATTAAATACAATTGATTGGATGATATCATATAAGTCATCAACAATGGATTATCCAAAACAAACCATGACCTTGAGTTAATAAAAGTATCGCTGTAAATAAATCCAGAAATACTTGTCAAAAGAACTTGAAGAAACATAAATGCAATACCAAGCCCTGCGAATGTTCCATTTAAGGGAGACCAACAAGCAATAGTTGGAAATCTTTCTAGTACATAAACTGGTGTATCACTTCCTTCCAATAATACCTGCTGTCTATAATTACAATCTAAAAAAGCAGCACTCATACCGTAGATAGAAGGCATAGAAACTAGAGGCAAAACTGCAAAAACAATTCTAGCAATTAAAACTATCTTAGACCAATATTTACTACCCTTAGATTGAGCTGCCCAAGTAAAATATATAGCAAGTATAGCAATAACCTCAAGAACAAAAGAAAGAACAGCAACAGCAATGAAAACATTGTACGGAACAAATTGGAAACCAAACGTTCTGGGTATTGCGAATATTGAAAAAAACCATGTACCATATTCTCCCCAATTGAATTCAATAAGGACACCTATTAATTAATTAAATTAGATTAAAGAAGTAATTTAAATAAGATCTTACCTAAAGAAAGAGTTTGCCATATCAATAATACTTGTATTAAAAAATATACTAAATAATGGATTGGTTTATCAATCTTTAAGGCTATTATGAAGGAATATAATGAATCTTCTAATTTGTAATATACAGAATTATTCCCTAATGTTGACGAAGAATTTTTACTAGAACTAACTCCCGAACGTAATTCAGAATTAGTTTCACCTCCCTTAATTCTTATAGAAGGTATTTTGTTACTATCGCCACTGTTTCTTCGGACATTGAGCATATTTCTTAATTTATTTTAATATTTAATGATAAAATATAAGACAATAAAGAAACAATAAAGCTTATTGAAAATTATTCTATAATCCTAGAATCTTCTTTAAAATATACAAAAAATAAGTTACGATATTTTTTTCTTGTATCAAGTAATAAAAAAGGCGGGTTTTTGATACTGATATATTTAATTTTCGTAGGCCTTTATTGTAGAAATTATTTCCCGCCTCCTAAACATTTTGTTCTTATCATGAGACAGACCACTCTTCAAATGGAAAAGGGAACCGAATTGTTCCTTCTTGGGGAATAAATGATCAAAGATGAAAAAATAATTAATTAATTTATGCGCATGCTACAGTGTAACTGTTTGAATTATCATCTTCAATTATGAAACAACAAAATTATTGGGTTTATTATCTTTTATTCAACAATTTAACAAAACCCGATAATAAAAGTTAAGAATAATTTCTTGCAAATGCATTAGTTTGTTGATTTTGTTGTTGTCATTTTTTGTGTCTTTGAAAATAAATGAAGCACTGCTAACTGACAGCAATTAGTTCAATAATAATTTACAAATTTATTAAGACAATTCATGGGAAATAACAATAATTCAACAAATAAAAACTTAAGTAATAACAGTTGGACTATTTCTTCCAGTAAATTCTTGTAATTTACTAACTCTTAATGCAATTTCAGCTAAAGTTTTAACTTCCTCTAAAGGATCTCCCTCAATAAATGTTGCATTATACTTCTCAAAATAAACTCTAATTGTAGCTCCTGCACTACCAGTTCCAGATAAACGGAAAATTATTCTAGATCCATCACTTAATTTAAATATAAAACCTTGTTTTCCAGTAAATGATTGATCAATTGGATCTAAATATGAAAATTCTTCACACTTTACAATATTTAACTCTTTTAATAAAGAATTTTCATTAATTGTTGTATTATCATTACTAACATAATTATCTCTAATATAATTCATCATACTATTTGCACCATCAGCTGACACCTCTTCATAATCATAACGTGAATAATAAGATCTACCATATTTCTTCCAATGATTTACAACAATATCCTTAACAGATACATTCTTATTTATAGATTTTTCATAAGCTAAAATAGATAACCAACTTAAAACTGCCCACATCCCATCCTTTTCACGAATATGATCACTTCCAGTACCAAAACTTTCTTCACCACAAATAGATAACTTTCCAGCATCAAATAAATTACCAAAATATTTCCAACCAGTTGGTGTTTCATAAATTTCAACACCCAACTCTTTTGCTACACGATCTATAGCAGTAGATGTTGGCATACTTCTGGCTAAACCCTTAATTGAATTCTTTTTAAAATAAGGAATACATTTTTGTGCATAATCTGCAATAATTGCAACTGAATCTGATGGATTAACAAAGAAATGTTTACCAAGAACCATATTTCTATCACCATCACCGTCAGATGCAGCACCAAAATCAAATTTACTTTCTTCATCTTTTAATACTCGTTTCACTAATTCTTCAGCATAGGTTAGATTTGGATCTGGGTGACCCCCGCCAAAATCTTCTTTTGGATCACAATTGAGTAAATTTTCAGTTTTGGCGCCCAATTGATCATGTAAAATTCTTTTTGCATACAAACCAGTAACGCCATGCATTGCATCAAAAAGGAAATTAAAATCATGATTGGAAAGTAACTCTTTAATGGCATTCATGTCAAAAATTGTATTTAATAATTCAAAATAGTCATTTACAGCATCTATAATGGAAACTTTTAAATAGTCACTTCCAAAAGCTTTATCATTTACTTGAGATAAATCAATATTTGGTAAATCTTTACAAATAAAATATTCCTTAATATTTTGAGATATTTCAAAAATCTTATCCGTTACCTTTTCAGGAGCTGGTCCACCATTTGGAGTATTATATTTAATACCCCAATCATTTTGTTCACCACCAGGATTATGACTAGCCGTTAATATCAACCCGCCCAATTCTGCTTTATATTTTCTAATCATACAACTTACGGCGGGAGTTGAAACCAAACCATTCTGTCCAATCAATACGTGAACTTTGATTTTTAAATTTACGCAATTCGCATATAAAACTTCTAAAATTGTTTGAATGGCTTGTTTATTATAATAACGACCATCTCCACCAATAACTAGTTGATAAAAAGTATTGTTTTCATTATCTTTATTTTCAGTAATGATTTGATTTTCTTTATTTAAAATAAAATTAAAAACGCTTTGAATAAAATTTTCTAAAAAGTGTGGAGTTGAAGCGACGACTTTAACTTTTTTACGTAAACCACTTGTACCCATCTTTTGTCCTTCAATGGGAGTAGTTTCAACTCTTTGAATATGCATTAGGGATATTTTATTTATTGTTTTTGTTTTATTATGTTTTGTTTGTTTGATCGGATCCAAAAGTGAAAAAGTGTTGATGGGGTTTTGTTTGATTGCCTTTTTGGCTGTGGCTAGCAATAGATAGGCTTAAAGATTTTTTTTTTTGAAAATTATTTTTTTTTTTAAATTTTTAAATAAAGGATTACAGAGTCATGATCTTTTTTAAGAAGAACCATTTGAAGAATTTCTTGAAGAACAAATAAGTATTCAAAATATTTTGTAATTTCAAAATCCTACACTGAATTGTAGCTACACATAAATTTTAAGGAAACCCAAAAACCTAGATAAACCTTTTTAAAATTTTAATTGGTTTCATTATTAATTAACAATAATAATGCATATCAAAAACTCAAATTAATTCTTTTCGCAAATTAATGAAAACAAATTCATTTTCCAACTGGGAGACTACAATTTTGTAATTGCAAAAATCTCGGAGCTTTAAATTAAAAAAAAAAAAATAAAAAAAAAAAATGAATGAAAATGACCTAGTAAACAATGACGACGATGAAGATATCATTAATTTTCAATATCAAGACCATCATCAACTAACAACAACCAATAACAATTTAACTAATGACAATACTATCAATATCAATACTACTATTACACCTACCTTTCCAACAACAAATGATGAATTAGATATTTCTTCTTATTCTTCTTCTTCTTCTTCTAAAAATAATAAAAGAATGACTAATAATGGAAATAATAATAAAGATATTGTCTTTTCAACAAATAAAAATAATAATAATATTACAGAAAAGGAAAATACTCATTTATATAAAATTTTAGTTGTAGGTGATTATGCCGTTGGTAAAACAAGGTAATTATTTAATTTCTCTATTTATTTAATTTATTTTTTATCAATTTCTTTAAAATAAAAATAAAAAATAAAACTATTAAAACAAATAATTTAAACAAATAATTTAAACAAATATTTATAAAAAAAAATATAAAAACAGTTTAATTAGAAGATATTGTACAGGAGAATTTACAAGTAATTATAGAATTACCATTGGCGTAGATTTTTGTTTAAAACATTTAGATTACAATGATAATACAAATGTTTCTTTACAATTATGGGATATCGCTGGTCACGAAAGATTTGGAGCAATGACAAGGGTTTATTATAAATATGCAATTGCTGCTGTCGTTTGTTTTGATATTTCACGTCCTTCCACTTTGGATAACGTTAAAAAATGGCGGGATGATATTAATTCAAAGGTAGTGTTACCGAATGTAGATAACGGTAATATTGGCGGGAATGGAATTGGCGGGAATCATAGTGGTGATGGAGTGCCTATACCAATGATTTTATTGGCGAATAAGTGCGATTTACCGGAAATTACGATTGATAAGAATAAAATGAATAAATTTGCGAAGGAGAATGGATTTGTTGCTTGGTTTGAGACGTCAGGTAAGTTTTAATTTATTTTAATTTATTTTAGTTTATTTTTAATTTTTTTAATTTTATTTAATTTTATTTAAAATATTTATTGAAATAATTAAATGATTTTATTGGAATTTATATTGTAATTTATTAAATTTTAAAATTAATTTTTGGAATTTTTATTTAAAATACAATATTTAAAATTAATTAAATAAATATAGCCAAAAAGAATATAAATATAGAAAATGCATTTGAATTTTTAGTTTCACATATAATGAGCATTACAAGTACAATGAATTTACAAAATAGTCAACAATTAGGTGATTTAAATAAATCAGATTTAAATATTATTGGAAATAAAAAGGCATTAGAAAATAAAGATGATAACAATAATAATAATGGAAAGGGACGTGGTTGTTGTGGTTAAATTTTTGTATTATTTATTACAATAAATAATTGTAAACTCTTGTAAAATTGATTATTTTACAACCAACTTAATTGCCACAATTAAGTAATGAATTGTCGGTTTTTTTAAAAAGAGTTTTTTAATTTAAAAGTTTTTTAAAAAGGAAGCGTTTGATTTAAAGTTGCGCCCTAGTGGTGTTGGAGCTTCATCTTAGCACAAACTTTTGTGTCTGTTCAAACAGTTGTTAGTTTTCACAATTAACGTAACAACTTTGGTCGTCTGCTTCCTTCCATTTAAATTTGTTTTCTTTTACAAGTGTTCATTAACAAAAGAAATTTAAAGATGCGCCTTATGGTTTTTTAGTTTAATAAATTTGTTAAAAAAAATAAATTTTGAAATTGAACTGTTTTTGTAATTGATATAATATTGATATTAATTATTAAATAAAAAAAAATAGATAAAATAATATTTAATAATATAAATATTTAATTATAACATTTATTTTATAAATACAGAATCTTTTTTAATTTTTTTTTAATTTTTTATTTATGTTTTGTTAATTTAAAAATAAGTTTTAATAATTTATTATTATATTATATTGAAAACAAAATAATAATTTTTTAATTAAAATTAAAACTATTATTTAAAACAGTAATTATTTTTTATAATAATAAAATTTCATAAATTATTAAAATAATTTTTGTTATTAAATATTATTTTATATAAATTTTAATTTATTAAATTGATAATAAATTATTTTTCTATAAAGTAATAATAATATAAATTTAAAATTATTGTATAATAAATTTTATAATTAAAATACTAGTTTAATAAAATATATTTAAAAAATATTATTAAATACTAAATATTTAAAATATTTTAGTTATTTAAATTTTTTTTATTTTTTTATTTTAATAATAATATTTTTTATATATTATTTTATAATAATAACTTACATTATAGCTATAGTTAATTAAAAAAAATTATAGTTATTTAATAAAATTAATAAAATTAATTATTATTTTTTTATGATTAATTACTATTTATTATTTTTAAAAAAAAAGTTATATATTTAATATAAAAAAAAGTAAGATAGTAAAAAAAATAAAAATTATAATATATATAAAAATATTAATATTATAAATGATTTTGTAATAAATAAATAAAATAAAAAATAAAATTATTAATTTTTTTATAAAAATATAATTTATTATATTATAAATAATATATTTTAAAAGTAATAATAGATAAATATAAAAATATTTAAAATATATATAATATCTTTATTAATTATTTATTTACATATAAATAATTTTATTATTTATATTAAAAAATAATAATAAAATATTAATAAAATTAATTTATAAAAATTAAATAAGTAATTAAATTATTATTAATTAAAATATTATAATAATTTAATACTATTAATTAATAATATTTTATATAAATATATTACAAAAAAATCAAATAATAATAATAAAATATTATATTATTAAATTTAAAAAAAAAATATTAATAATAAAAATATTAAAAAAAATATTAATAAAAATAATACTTAATTATATTAATTTTTTTATATTAGTTAATTATATTTTTATTAATCATTTTTTATACAAAAAATTAAAATCTTTAATTTTTTATGGGCTTTCATTATTTATTATTTTATTAACATTACTATTCATTATTTTATTTTAATTTTTTATTAAATTTAAAGTTTTACTTTTGTAAAATTATTTATTTACTTTTAATACTAATTATACAAAATTACAATAATTATAAACTAATTATATTTTAATAGTTTTATGTAAGAATTAAGGTACTTTTTATTTATAAAAAATTTTGTTATTTTTTAATATAAAACATTTTAAAAGTATTTAAAACATTTATTTAATTAGAAAACGAGTATTGTTTTAAAATTAATTTTTACAAGCTGTCAGTGTTGAAAAAAGTTTTACTTTATAATTTACAAATCAGTTATGATCTTGGTGGGCGCTGATGGGAATGATTTGGCTTTGGTGGTCGTTTTAATGATTGTTTAGGTTTGGAGGAACTCTGGAAGGTCTTGCTCTGACTTGAACAGAAGGTTCAGGTCTAGGCTTTCTTCCAGAATGATTTGGTCTTGGTGGTCTTCCTGATTCTTTTTGTTTTGGTCCAGAAGGTCTTGGGTGTAGTTTTGGACGTCTTCCAGATGGATGTGATCTTGGGGGTAACAAAGATGGTTCTGGTCTTGGAGGTCTTTGTCCAGAGGGTCTTGGTTTTGGTGGATGTTTGTCTGAATGATTTGGTCTTGGTGGTCTTTGTCCAGATGGTTGTGGTCTTGGAGGAAGATTTGAAGGCTTTGGTCTTGGTTGTTTATTATTATTTTCTGGAATAGCTAATAAACAAGTTGACAAGAAAAGTACAAGTACAACGGTAAATAATAACACACGTTTTAAAGTCATTTTGTTTTTTTGTTTGATTGTTTGTGTGAATATCATCTTGTCAGAGCAACTGTTTTATAGTGTATTTATAAGGACGAAAAGAAGCGATGAGAAAGGAATTTGAAAGTGCTTTTATACTTTATTGTTGGAAATAGGCCGGTTCTACAAAACGTTCATTTTTCAGGGAGCGAAAATGATTCCATTTTGCATCTAAGTAATCAGCGATGGTTGCCTTCTCAAATGGTATTAGTACGTTTTGCAATAAAATAAACTATTAACAGTGTGAATGAAACTAACTACCTTTTATGTTGAAAATAGACCGGTTAAACACTTTTCAAAGAATTCAGTTTACAAAAGCTAAAACAAATTTTATTTAGTTTCAAATAAATTTGCTTCTCTCTCTGGTTGTCCTTATGTTGTCAGACAAAAATTGGAATTGATAAGATTTGAACTTACGACCTCCAGCCGAATTTGATGGCTAACGCTCTCCCATCTGAGCTACAACCCCTTAAAACTGTTTTCATCAATTTTTATTGTAAAACTAATTCACACAACAACTTGTAATTCTCCAAAGATCCTCATTTTTATTCTAGAATTAAAAAAAAATTAAAAAAAAATTAAAAACAAACATTTAAAAAAAATTTAAAAACAAAATTTAAAAATGACAACAACACTTGAAGAAATAAAACAACCACAACCACAACAACAACAAACCTTTCAATTACTTTCCATTGATTATAACTATTCCAACCATTACGCAATTGTAAAATTTAAAAATAATCCAGTAAATAGTTTTACAATTCCTTTTATGAATGAAATTATAAATTCAATAAAAATTTTAAATCAAGATAAATTAATTTATTCAATTATTTTTATTTCAGAGTTAAAAAATATTTTTTCTGCTGGATTAGATTTAAAATCAATGTTTAATGTAGGTGAAGAAAAATTTAAGGTATTTTGGTCAACTTTACAAAATTTATTTTTAGAAATTTATTCTTGTAAAAAATTTACAATTGCTTTAATTAATGGTCAATGTTTAGCTGGTGGTTGTTTATTTGCTTTATGTTGTAAGTTTTTTTTTAACATTTTTTTTAATTTTTTTTGTAAAATATTTTAAATACAACTTTACAAAATTTACAAAAAAAAAATAAATACAATAAATAGGTGATTATAGAATGTTATTAAAACCATTTAAAATTGGTTTAAATGAAACTCAATTTGGATTAGTAGCTCCATGGTGGTTCGCAAAAACTTTACAAAACGTTATCGGTCAACGTAAAACAGAATATCATTTACAATTAGGTTCTTTATTATCCACAGAAGATGCATTATCCAATGGATATGTAGATGAAATATTTAATAATTTTAATGAAATGTTAGAAAATGCAATGAATCAACAAGTTTTAAAATTTAATAAACAAGTGGTTCAAAAGGCTAAAATGGAAACGAAATGGATGTTAAGGCGGGAATTAATTGAAAAATTTAATGAAGAGGAAAGAGTGCGAGATTTAGAGTATGCTTGGAGTTTTGTGGGAAGTGAATTTGTACAGAATGCTTTGGGAAAGTATTTGAGTAGTTTATCATCAGGTTCTTCTTCCTCTTCAAAAAGAAATTCAAAATTATAATTGTTTTTGTTTATACATGTATTTATGATAATTATTTTTAATTTGTATTTTTGTATTTATAAATTTTGTTTTTTATAAAATTATTGTAAAGTTGTTTTTTAATTTTTTACGTTTTTAGTTCTAAATCTCGGATGGGTAATGTCACTTCTTAAAAGGAATTTAAAATTGCTGAAATAGTTTTCAAGAAAAGAAATAATTAAAAAAATTTTAATAAAAAAAAGCTCCTTTAAACTTCTTTAAGTGAATTAAATCATTTTGAATATGAAGAAGCGATTATTATTAAATAGTTTTCATTTAACTAAACAACATTATAAGAAATGTAATTTGTTTCATCACCAGTTCGCAACATCTACTGCCGTTAAAGAATTAAAATTTTCTTTTTGTAACTCTTTGTATAATAGACATGGAAATCATCACCATGAGCATGAAGATCATAACCATGAAGATGAATTATTACCTACCCCGAAAGTACTTGTTACTCCTCCATCTCATGACAGAAATGCACATCACCAAGCCTCTTCCCCCGAAAATGCAAAAAGCCTTGAATCATCAAATAGCGCTGCTAATCAACAAATTATTAATAATATAGAACAAGCTAAAAGTACAAGGCTTGAAGAACGTAAGAAACGGAGAGAAAAATCTACAAATTATTTACATCAACCTTTAGAACAACGTATTGCAGTATTGGAAAAGTATTTCGGAGTAAAACCTGAACCTGGAAAATCTATTCCGAACTTAACTAAGGAACAACTTGTACAATTATTACAAATGGAAGACTTAGTTGAACAAAGAGCTTTATTTGATTTTGCAAATAGTATAACTGAAGCTGTTTATGGTACAAGTAAGTAGTTTTGTTATTATTTGTTATAATTTAATACAAATGGTTCAAAATAACAAATTTTACAAACCTATGATTGTTTGTTTAACCTAAACTGGTCAATTGAAACCTTTTTTTCTCAATTTTATTTTTGTATTTAACCTTTGCGCGCCAATTTTTTTTGTAATTGAATTTACAAATATTTCATTTAAAATACAACAAACTATAAAACTGCAATATAATAATACAAATAATTTTTATTAATACAAACCATAATAATAATACTTAAAATAATAATTTAACAAATACATATTATAAATAATAGGAGTATATTTTAGAGGAATCATTGAATTTTCAAATGTTTGTCAAAAAGATTGTATGTATTGTGGTATACGTAAACATATGAAAGAATTAAAAAGATATTCAATGCCAAATGATGAAATTGTTGAGCAAGCCTTATGGGCTTATGAAAATCATTTTGGTTCTATCATGTTACAGTCAGGTGAATTAAATACAAAAAAAAGGCTAGATAACTTGTGTGAAGTTATTAAGGAAATTAAAGAAAAAACTGGAGGTGGAGATAATCCTCATGATTATAATAAAGGATTAGGTATAGCCTTAGGTGTTGGAGAATTATCTAAGGAAGATTATCAAAGGCTATTTGATGCTGGAGCTCATCGTTATTTATTAAGAATTGAAACTTCTAATCCTGAATTATATAGAAAATTACATCCAAATGATGGAAATCATCAATGGGAAGTAAGAAAGAAATGTTTAGAAGATTTAATGGAAGTTGGTTTCCAAACTGGAACTGGAGTAATGATAATGATACCAGGACAAACATTAGAAGATTTAGCTAATGATTTATTATTCTTTAAAGAGATTGGTGCTGATATGATTGGAATGGGACCTTATATTAAACAAGATAATACTCCAATTGGTAAACTTTGGGAAGAATTATATGCTAATGTTGACATGAAAGAATATAATAGAAATTTATTTAGATTATCTTTAAAGATGGTTGCTTTAGCTAGAATTTTAATGAAAGATGTAAATATTTCTGCAACTACCGCTTTACAAGCAATTAATCCTGCTGGAAGAGAAATTGCTTTAAATTCTGGAGCTGTAAGTATTAACATTTAAAACACGAATTGTATTTATTCTAATGACTTTATTGTCAACCGCAAATGACAATTTATTTGTAAACCGCACTTTCACATACAAAATTGTAAATGAATGTAAAGAATATGGTTATGCCAATAATCACTCCCACAAAGTACAGAGTTGGTAAGTAAATTTTTTGATTGTCACAGAAGGCTTAATGAGATTTTGTAAAAAATTATAATTTTTTTTTTAAAGATTATCAACTCTATCAAGGAAAGCCTTGTATTGATGATACAAAAGAAGAATGTAAACAGTGTTTAACTGATAGAGTAAAATGGAGTGGAAAACAATTAACGTTAGATGATTGGGGTGATCCAATTCACTATTTTAATAAGAGAGGTGTGAATCTTCCTTCTAACTATTATGAAAAACGTCCAACCAGCAATTGTTAGTTACTAATCGTTGAAAAGAACAAAAAGAGTTGAAATGATTTGAAAAGAATTAGAAAGATGCTTCATGTAATAATAATCGTCTACTTCATTCAGACATTCCATTGTTTCATACCAAGTAATAGTCTCAATAGAATTAAGGGAATCCCATCTTCCCTATTAAAGTGGTAACTTTTTTTTCCTTACATCTAAATATTTCTTTATTGCCCTCAATGCGAACCTCCAAATAAGCCAAAAAAACAGCATGGCGAAAACAAGGGTTATTTACAGGGTTCAAAACCAGATCCGTCTTCTCATACTGTAAATGTTTGTCATTTAATTTTCAGTGTTCGAATCCGCGTTTGAAAGAAAAAAACCTTAAAAAAAAACAAACGTTTTTTGATTTAAAGCATTTTCATTTGAAGATAATCATCATTGTTTTTTTTACTAGTAGTGATCTATATAACACTAGTAGATAGGGGTATGTTATTGTTAATTTTTTGGTATTTCAATTATTATTTTTACCTATCCACTTTGCATTGGATCATAATGTTTCAATGCATTTGAAATAACGGTTCGTTGTTGTTTTTTCAAAACCTATCTTCCTTCCCTATAAACCAACAATAGAAATAACTTGAAAAAAATTTTGAAAAATTCCGGCGTTACCCTCACGACAAGTTTGTAACTTTAGTATCTGAAGCAAAGTACTGATAATAATAATACAAGTAATCAATTTATTATCAATAACAACAAGTAATAACAATAAGTTATATATATATATTAGTAAATGCAAACACCAATTTCGCCATCACTTTTCGAATTATTTGAAACGTCAAGTACTACTTCTAAACAACAACAAATAGTAGTTGATGTAAAGTCAAATAATAATAACTTTATAGATCACGATAATTTATCTTTTAATTTTCATCATGAAGGTGATGCTCTATCAAGTTGTTTTGATATATTATCTACCACAAGTACCACTACAGGTATGAACAATAATCATCATAACAATAATGAACAATATTTAAATAATAATCAACAACCATCAACGTCATCTGCTGTACTAGTGACGACTAATACCTCTTCCTTCTTAAAAGATGATGATAGCTTTGACATTCCAAATAATAACACAATTAACAATACTACAATTAATACCAATAATAATAATACAAAGGATAACAATAACAATACCATTGTTACCTCAGCTACTTGTACAACTACTACCAATAGTACCACAAAGCAACAACAACAAAATCATCATCAATCTAATGTACAACAATTAGTTGTAACAAAAAGAGGAAGAGAACTTGCCCATTTACCTGAATTTATTTATTTTAAAGAAGAATCATTAGAAGATTTATTAACGGAAGGATTAGTGAGACAAGCAGAAGAAGAAAGTATAAAACATTCTACAAGTAGTACTAGTGGTTTAAGTACCCCAACAAGTTTAAACACTCCTACTAGCTTTTCATTACCATCTTTTCCTTCTTCTTCTTCTTTAAGTTCTTCAACAACAACTGGAAGTACAGCAGTTGTAGGTAACAACAATAACAATAATAATAATAATGGAATGAATATGAATGGGATTGGTGGTTTGTTAAATGGTAAGGGAGCTGAAGAGTTAATACCATTGTTATTAAAGAATATTCATCATCCAGGTGCATTAACTTTAGTACAACATTTACATGAAATTGGTAAGATTGTTAATAATATGTCTAGAAGTAATAATAATAATACAATTAATACTAATAATGGTGTTGGTACTGCTAATGTTACAGGTATGAATAATAATTTGATAAATGGTGTGTTATCTGCTGTTGCTTCTAATAATAATTTTGTTGGGAATAATGTGGTGGATAGTAATGTGGTTGCCAATACTGCGGTAATACCACCACAAACTACTACAGT
>CADWAF010005560.1:0-11146 GCA_902984215.1 Willaertia magna | reverse complement strand
AAAGAATTGATAAAAAGAAGAAGGTATTGAAAAAGAAATTGGATAGTTTGAAAAGAAATTATTTTACAAGGAGAAAAGCTTCTGATGATAATGAGGGGGAAAAGTTAATCAACAATAATGTTAAGGAGAACAACGAAGAAATTATTTTGGAAACTGTGGTTTAAATATAAGTAAAACAAACAAATTACAAATTAATAAATAAAAAGGTGTTTAATATATATTTATTTTATTAATAAATAAAAATGACAGATAATGAGCTTAATTTAGTTGAATTTTTTAAAAATTATATTTAAATATTTCTGTAAAATTATTTTTTAAAATTTTATTAATAATTTTATAACAAAAATAAAAAAAGAAAAAAATAGATTATGAAGAAAAAAGATAATTTTAATATTAAATTATTTTTAGAAAGTTTATTTAGTAGTTTAATTTTTTTTAATTATTAATTTTATAAATATAAATTAAAATACATAATTATGTATTTAATTATTTATTTTATTTATTTTTATTAAAATTATATAAAAATTAAAAAAATAATAAATAGTTTATTTTTAAAAAAATAATAATAATTATTAAATTATTAATATTAATTTAATATTTATTATAATTAATTATTAAACTACTTTTAATAATATATTATTATTAAAAATTAATAAATATTTTATAAATAATAACAATTAGAAATTATATAGTTATTTTAAATTTTATTAAAATAAATAAATTTTATTTTAAAAAATTTTATTATAATTAAAAAATTATTAATTCAATTTTTTATTACTTTTATTTTTAAAAATATTTTGTATAATAAAATAAAAAATAAATAAACATATAATAATTATAAAATATTTAATTTAAATTATTTTTTTACAAAAGATTATATATGATTTTAAAAAATAGTAAATAAATTATATTATTAAATTTAAGTTAGTAGTTTTATAATTTTTTTAAAGAAAAATAAATAAATATTTTTTTATAAAATTTTATAAAATCAATAGTTTAATAAAATTGAAAAAAAATAAAATCTATAAAAAAAATAACTCAATACTTTAATAATTTTTTTGTAGATTTTACATTATATTATAGGTTTAATCAATATAAGTACAAGAATAAATAATAATTAATTAAATTTTATTTTTAATTTTTTTTAAAAAACAAATTAAGAATACATAAAAACAAATTAATAATAATTTGTATTATAGTTTTTTATAGTTAGTTTGTTTGCTGTTTTTAAATATATTGCTTTAATATATGTTAAAGCAGTGTTAAATTTGATGTGTTAATGTAATATTAAAAAAGTATTTAAAATAATTTTAATAATTTTTTGAAAAGAAATAAAATAATAATTTAAATTAAGTTCTACAAATGTAAGTTTAATTTTTTATTTAAAAAAAAATAAAAGTAACTACGATTTATTATAAATATAAATATATAATAGATATTGTTTTTAACTATTTAAAAAAAGAATTTTTTATTTTATTTTAAGTCAAGTATATTAAAATTAAATATAAAATCAATATTACAATATAACCAATAAATTTTTTTACTAAAAAATATATTCTTTATTTAACAATTATATAACATTATCTTCCACTATATTCTCATCTCTTGTTACAATTAATAATTATAATAATAATAATTTATTACTATCATCATTAACATCATCATTAACATCATCATATTATTGAAATTAATAATAATAATATTAATAAATAAATAAATTATTCATTAAATCAACAATAACAATAACAAATAAACTTAACAATTTAAACTTTTCAACAACTTATAATAATAATGAAGTTGAATATAATAATTTAATTAATAATTATAATAATAATATTTTATTTTTTATAGAAAAAATGCTTTATATTAAATTTAAATTTAATAATATATTATTAATTTTATACAATATCAGCACATAAAAAATATATAATTATATAGCAAAAATATAGGAAAAAATAATAAAAAATATGTTATAAAATATAAATTAAATATAAAATATATTTTATTTAAATATAATTTATATATTTATACTATAAAAACTACATTTAAATACATATAAAAAATTATTAAATAATAAATATATATTAATTTATCAAAAAAAAAAACAAAAAAAACAAATTTCCTTAAATAATAATAACTCAATCAACAATTTATACTTTCTTCTTCAATAATCTACCAAAATCTCTAAACCAATCCAAAAATTATTTTTTCTTTATAATAGTTGAAAATATTATAAAATATTTAAAGTAGTAATAATAGTAATAATAATAAAAATAGTGAAAAAACTATAAAAATATTAAAAAAATTAATAAATTAAAAAAAATAAAGTTTTATTTTTTATTATTATAGATATATAATAATAAATATTATATTTCAAGTTTAAATTTTAAATATTTTATTTATAATACAAAGAATTAAATATTTTTAGTAGTATTTTAAATAAAATTAATAAAAAAAAATAAAATTAAGTCTTTAGATATTATAAAGAAAAAATATTATTTTTAGTAAAAAAGTTTACATATTTTAATATAAAAAAATATAGTATAAATAAATTATATAAAAAAATAATGATTATGAAGTATGAAGTTTTTATTAATATTTTAAAAAAAAAATAGAAGAAAAAAAAAGTAATAATAATAAAATAATTTATAAATATATAGATAAAATTTCATATTTAATTAAAAATAATTTAAAACTTAAAAATTATAAAAGAATATTTAATATAGAAAATAATAGTTTTATAGTAAAGTGTAAAAATATATTTAATATTGAAAATAATGATTTATTAAATAAAATAATTTAATATTAAATTATAATAAAAAATAAATCTATAAATAAAAAATATTTAATTATTATTAAATTAATCTTTTAATTATTGTTATTAATTTAAAAATATATAATTAATTAAATATAAAAAAATAATTGATTATTAATTTTTTATAAAGATAAATATTATTAACATTAAAAATATTTTTATTTAAACTATTAAAAATATATTTAAAAGAAGAGAAGAAAATAAAGGATATATATATTTAAAAGAAAATTATTTTAAATTAATAAATCATTATAGATTTTTAAATATAAATAAAATAGCAAGTTTTATTAAATTTAATTTTTACTTATATAATCTATATAAATTATTTGGTCATTTAAATAAAAATGAAATATTGATAATAAAAAAATAAATAAAAATTTATATTTATATATTCAAAAAGATTTATTAAATAAATTATGTAATATAATATAATTTTAATTTATTAAAAATAAAATATAAAAAAAAGTTAAACTTATATTTAATATAAATTTTTTTTTAAAAAGAAATAAAAAATTATTTAAAAGATAAATTAATGGTTAAAATATTTGAAATAAATAGACTTTATTTAAAGGAAGAATTAATTAAATTAAGAAAGGAAGAATTAATAATGAATAATAAAATTATAATAAAAAATTATTTAAATTTTTTATTTAATTATTCTGAATTAATAAAAAAATTAATAAAATACAAAATAAACATTTATATAATAAATCATTCATTTACAATGATAGTATTGTTGATTATGATATTTATTTAAAAATATATTTTAAAAAAGATCTTTTATATTTTATAGAATTACAAAATATAATTAATATTATTGTTAGATTAAGAATTGTGTAATAATATAATAAATATGGAGACTATGATTTTAAATAAAATATATAAATATGTATTAGCTTTTAATATTAATTTTTTTTAATATTTATACAAAATTATCAATTAAATGAATTTGTAAATAATTTTTTATAATAATATTAATTTAAATCTAATTAAATTAGTACTTGTTTTTATAATAATTAATATTTAAAAGAATAAATAATATATATTATAAATACTTACAAAGGAAAATATAATAATAGTATAATAAAAAAATTTTTAAAAGTAATTAATAAATATTATTTAAAAGACAATATTAAATTAAAATATATGAAATCATTAGTTTTTAATTAATGTAATAATAAAAAATGTGGTTATTATGTAATATTTATAATGAAATAATAATATTAAAAATGAAAAAAAAATTTTTTTTTATAAATTATTAAAAAAAAAAAGAACTTTAGTGAAAGAAAAAAATTATAATAAATTTATAATTTTTAATAAATCTTATATTAAAAATTTTTTAATAAAGAAATATAATAAAAATAATAAAGATTTAAAAGAATTAAATTTGTTTATAATTATAAATAATTTATATAAACTATATATATTAATTAAAGAAAATGTAAAAAATAATAATGTAAGAAAAAAATATAATAAATTTTTTTTAGAAATTAAATTTTTATTAAATAATTCAAACATGATTTGTATAGATTTTTTTATTATTAAAATAAAATTAATTTAATTTTAAATAATTTATCTGAAAATATTAAAAAAAAATATATTTCAATATTAATAAATAATTTAGATGATAAGTATGAAGTAAATTTGTTGTTTATTAAAAAAAAAATATATTTAAATTATATAAATTTTAATACAATATAAAAGTCGAAAAAAAATATTAATAAATATAAATAAAAATATTAAAATGAGTGTAATTAATAAATATTATAATAATTTATCAAAACAATTATATTATCATAAAATATAACTTATATTTATAGTTAATAAATAATTAATGTTATATAAATTAAAAAAAAAGATTATTATGAAAATAATAGTATAATAAATGATATAGATTATAATAATAATATAAATATTTCTTTTTAATATATAAACAATAATTGAAAGCTTAATAAATATATTAATAGTTATAATATATTTTATAGAATAAAAATTATTAAAAATTTTATTATAAAGAAAAAAAATATAAAACAGATTTTTTTTAAAAATATTTTAAATTTTATTATAAAGAAAAGAAATATAAAAAAAAATTTATTTTTTATTATTTAATAATAAAAAATAAATTAATATTACCTAATAATATATATATCTTATAAAAAAATTATTAAATAATAAAACATTATCAAATTTATATTTAATTTAAAATATTAAAAAATTAATAAATTTAAAAATTATAAATAATTTTAATATTTTTAATTAAAATAGAAAATAAAGAATTTATATTATATAATTTAAAATTATTATTAAAATATTATATTATATATCATATTAAATGATTGAAAAAAATAGATTTAAAAAATAATTATAATTTATTACAATATAAAGATAAAGAAATATTAAATTTATTAAAAAATTCACAAACAAACATAATATTATAGCAAATAATAAATAAAATATATATTTATTTAAATTTAATAAGAAAGATTTTTATTTAGTGAGAAAGATTTTTTTAAAATTAAAAAATTGTAATAATTTATTGATTAATATAATATTTTTAATAGTTTTAAATTAAATTATTATAGAAAAGTTAAATTAAATAAAAATTAGAAAATGACTTTTTTTAAAGAATTAATTTAAAAAAGATTAATTAATTTTTAATGTTAACACATTATATTTATAGTATATATAATATTATTAATTAGACAGTTCTTTAGATGTTAATTTAAAATATTTTAGTTTGTTATTTAATTTATTAAATGATTTATTATAATATATATTATTATATAAAAAAAAATTATTATAGATAATTTAAATATGATAATTTTAATATATTTTAAAGTTTCATTTTTATAAAAATATTTTATTTTTCATAAAATGTTAAAACAAACATTAAACATTAAATTAATCAATATTTTCTTAATAACATTTAAAAAAAATTTTTATCTGTCATATTATAATCAAAAAAGAATTAAATAAAAAAATTAAAAATTTTAAAAAAAATTACAAAAATAACACAAGAAGTAATAATAAATATAATTAAATAAAAATTAAATAAAAATTAAAAAAATAAAATACATTTTATTATATGAAGATATGATTTTATTAATATTATATTAATTTAAAAACAATTATAAAAAGATTAGAAAATAGTTTAATTTTTTAAAATTTTAAATGTTACATATAAATAAAATTATTTTGTTATTAAATCAAGATTTTGTAAATATTAGTTTGGTAAATTATTTAAAAAAAATTAATAATGATTATATTTTATATTAGTTTGAAATTAAAATTAAAAAGAAAAAATTTTATAATGTGAAAAATATTGTAAAAAGATAATGATTTTTTATTTTTTATTGAATATAAATGATAATATTTTAAAAAACAAAATTTAAAGATTTTTATTCTAATTTTAATATAAGTAAATATAATAATATAATAACACTTATTGGTAGACTATTTTTTAGTTTAAAAGTTAATTAGATTTGTTTTAAAGAAAGTAATGTGAAAAAATATTTTTATAAAGATACTTTATTAATGATGGATTTAGGTTTTTTAGGTATTGAATTAAAAAATAATAATATTTTAATACAATATAAGATTTCATTTAAAAATTTATTAATTTTATCATAATTTAATTATAATAATAGATTTTATAATTATTATATTTAAATTGAATATAAAAATTAAAAATTAAAAAAGTTTAAACTATTAACTACAATTTTTAGAGGTAACTAAAGTGAAATGATGATGAATGTTTATAAAATAATTATGAAAATTGTAAATTATAATAGAATGTTTAAAAAATTGTGTGAAATTTTTATATTAAATAGGGAAAAAGAGTTTGTTAAAGAAGAAAAAAAAATAAAAAAAAAAATTTAGCTAAAAAATATTTAAAATTAATACTGTAATAAAATATTTTTAAAAAAATTTTTTTATTCAATAAAAAATATAATATTTTATTATATATAAATTTAAAAAAAATACATTTCATAAACAATAAATCATTCTTATTTAATAATACAAGATAATGTCTTAATTAATTAAATTAAATTACATAATTTAATAAATATTCTATTACATAATCCTAATTTATTATATAAACAACATAATAGTCTTAAAATATACTCTAAATTAAGACTAAATTATATTATTATTAATTAATATAAAAATATAATTACTTAAAATTTTAGAATTCAATATTTATATAAAATATAAATATAAATATTTCTATTATAATTTCAAACAATACCCCATAAATTAATAAATATATTAAAATCGTAATCTCTTTAAAAATATTAAAGATAAAAAAGAATTGATTAAGTTAATAGATAGAAATTTATATAATTTTGATATTATTTATAAAAATTTTTATAAAATTATTAATAAATTTGGAAAAACTATTAAATTATAAAATACTTCACTAATTAATATAAAAAATAAGAATAAGTTTGTTAAATTATAAAATATTTAAAAAACTATATAAATATAATAGGTTTTCAAATAATTAAATTAAATATAATCAATAAAATGTAAATACTATTAAAAAATGTTTAAAAAATATTAAAATATATTCTTTTTACATTATTTAGTGAAGAAAAGAGGTTTTTATTAAAAAAATTAATAATTTGCAATCAAAAACTTTATATTCTTTTATATTCTAAAAAAATATAATAATATAATTATAAATCTGTATTTTTTAATAATCTTACATTTTTTTATCTTTTCTTCATTATTTTCTAAATTATTTTCAAAAAAAACTAATTTTTATATTACTTTAATTTCTTTATTATTTATAATTTAATTACTTCTATTATTATATTATATTTTTAAATCTTATTTATAATCAAAAATATGTTTTTAATAATATATAGTTTGAATTTTAAGATTAAATTGTTATAAATTAAAAAATAAATTATTTAAACAAAATTCATTATATAATTAATTAACTCATTATGTGTTTCATAATATTTATTTTTTAAACAATTACAATAAGAATAAAAATAATATTTAAAAAAATATAAATCATATTTAAATTAAATCTTAAATTTAAAGACTAAAAATATATTGTATATTTATATATTTATTTAATTTAACATAAAATATTTTAAAAACTTTTCTTTCAATTAAATTATATTCATTTATAAACATTTAGTATTTTAAATAATTTTTTTATATTTCTTGCTTTTTTAAGTAATAAAATTAAAAAATATCTTTATATAAATTTATTTTTTTTATATTTATCAAAATAAAATACAATTATAATTAAAATTTCATTTATAGATTCAAAATTTTTTAAAAATTTTTTAATTTTAAATAATTATTAATTTCTAATAAAAATAAATGTTTTTTCTTTTATATAAATATTATTTGAAATAAATTTATTTAAAAATAAGTCTTCAGTACAGTTTATTAATTTATAATATAAAATATCATTATTTACTGATAGAGATATTGATTTTTAAAATGAAATCTTATTTGTTTTTATATTAATTACTTTATTTAAAAAAAGAAAAATTAAAATAATTAAAAATATTGTCTTTTTTAAATAATATAAATTCTATTTATTTTTTATAACAAATTTATAACTACAACAATAAAGTTTTGTTTTTATAGGATTGATTTTATTTATGAATATAATTTTAATAGATAGTATTTTTGGTATTTTTTTAGAATAATTATAAAAAAAAATATTTACAAAATTATTAATAATAAATTAACTAACAATAAATACAACTTTAACTATTACTAAACTAATAATAAATAGAATTTTGACTATTATTAAATTTTTAATAAATATAATTTTAAATACTATTCAACCAATAAACTTATAAGTTAATTTAATTAATAAATTAATTAATAATCATTATTATAAAAATTTTTAATAATTTAATAATAAAAAATCTAGTATGTATTAATAATTTAATTAATAATTAAAATAAAAATTTTATTTAATAGTAAATAAAAAAAGAAAAAAATTAATTTTTAATTTAACTAATCAACAAATAAATGAATTTAAAAAAAAATATTATTTAAATATAATTAAATCAAATTCAAAGAAATAAAAGGAAATATTAGAGAAATATTATTATTTTTATAATATTTCTAATACATAAAAAAATAACAAGATTTACAATTAAAATTATTATTAAAAATATTACAACCAATTATTTATTAAGAGTTTATTTATTTTAATATAATAATAAAATTATAATCATAACTTTACATTAAATTACTTTTAGCGAACAAATAGAAAAATATATAAAATCAATAAAAAATCAATTAGTAATCATTTATTTGAAATTAATAAATATAAAGATATAAAATTTAATAAAAATAAATATTCAAGTACTTATAAATGTTATAATTCAATTAATAACATTATTGATAAATAAACAAATAAAAGTAAATACAATTTATTATTTACCTCAAAAAAAAGAATATTATATATATTATTTCAACAAATTATATAAAAAAATATAGATTTCATTAAAAATTTACTAAAAATAATATATATTTTATTTAAAATGCTCAAAATTAATACTTTTAAAGTATTTACATATACAAATTACAATTTATGTTTTTTAATATTTTTAAATAGTAGAAGATATATTATTAAGAATGATTTAAATTATATAATTTTTGATTTAATTAATAACTATAATATTTATAGATCTTCAATGTTTTTTAATTTATAATAATATTCTTTAATTATACTATATTTAACAAAAATGATGACTGAAAGTAATAATAAATTAATAATAAAACAATATATATATTTTAAGTTTCAAAATTTGTTTGTTTTCAAAAAAGATTTTAATAAAGAGACATAAATAAAAAATTATTTAAACAAATTAAATAACTTTTTAAGAAAACATAAAAATTAAAGCAAAATTCTCATTTATTAAAAGTAAAATAAAAAACAATATTAATTATAATTTAAATATTTTAGTTAAAGAAGAATTATTATTTTTTATTTTTATATTTAATTAAGATGAGCATTATAGTTATTTATTTAATTATAATTCAACTAATATTATATTTAGATTTTCTTAGTGAATGTATAAAATTTAAAAATAATAAACATATAATTTATAAATTTTTTATATTAATTTGTTTTAGAAATTAATTAAGAGAATATATGTTTTAAAATTTATTATTAAGTTATTTTTATAATCATATTTGTATCATTAGATTATTTAAGTTTTTTTATGACAAAATTAGATATATTAGAAGTTATTTAAAAAAAATTTTATTATAAGAACTTTGAAAAATTTAATTATTTTTATTAAATCTTTAGATAAAAAAAACTTGCTATATTTATTGATATATTTAATACATTTAAAAATATTTTGATTTTAATTAAGTTTATTAAAAGAATAAAAAAATTAAAATATTTAAATATTAATAAATTAGATATAAATAATGAAGTATAAATAGCAATATTTATTAAAAAATATTTAATGTTGTTACAAAAGAAATATTTTTATATTACTTTGAAATTGAAGTGAAGGAATTGTTTAAAAATTGTTATAAAAGTAAAAAAAAGATAACAAAAATTAGATTAAAAGTAAAAGATAAATATTTAATTAAAAATATTATCTATTATAATAATTATAACAAATTAAAGACTTAAAATTAAGAAACAAAATTGAATTAGAAATTTATTTTTAATATTTATTTAAGAGAATTAAATTTAATTTTTAAATATTTTAAAAACTGTTAAATAAAATTTTATATTATTAATAATTTTATAATTACTAATAATTTTATCAGTTCAAAAACTTTAAATTTTTTAAACAATTCTTTCAAAACTAATAATGTACAAAAACAATTATTTGATTTTTTATATAAAGATTTTTATTTTAATAAAAAAAATTTAAATAAACTATCAAACATTTTAGAAGTAGCTTTTTTTATAAAAAAAATTATGAGCTTTTCAAAGAAAAGTATAAAAAAGCAATGTTAATAATTGAAATATTTAATAAATTATATAGTGATATTGTTAATTAAGGTTTATAATGCAGTATATGAAATTGAAGTATAAGATTACAATTTAACTTAGGATTTCAAGATTTAATATGAAAAAAAATAATATTAATTAATAAAATAAAAAAAAAAGTCTATTTTTTTTACAATTTTTTATTTTTTTATTTACAGTAAAAAAAAAGCGTGATTTTGCAGAAAAAATGAAAAATTTTGATATTAATATTAAACTTTGATTAAATAAAAGAATTTAAATGAGTAACTAAGAAAGATGTCTGTTTTCTAAAGAAGATTTAAATTAGACATTGCGGTTTTCAAGGAATCAGATATTTTATTTATTTTATTTTT
>CADWAF010005557.1:0-16305 GCA_902984215.1 Willaertia magna | reverse complement strand
AATAAATAAAAGACTTACTCCCATTGTGTAATCCATACAGTTTTTATAACATAATTCATAAACTTCTATTTTACCACTCGATGTGATATTACAAGAAGGAAAAGCTCTTGAACAAGCATAATTTATCCATGAATCTCTACAAGAACTTTCATAAGGTAGAAATTTATTTGTACTTTGATATAATGCTTGAAGGTCTGTATCTTTTTTAGTGTGATTGTCTGGAATGCAACTATTGTTTTTTAATTATTTAGTGTTATATTATTACAATTTAAAAATCAACAATAAATCAATCAATTATTTGTGTTTTGATGAAATACTTACACCATCCCGGATTGAGGAATGTAGTCACCACAAAATGATAATTCACTTTTTGGAGGATTTAAAGTACATTTAGCGCAAGATGGGAGAGGTGGAACTACTTGTTGACAATCGGAAAAGTTGAAAATTAGAAGAAGGAAAAAGAATGAAAGAGGAATAGAGAAAATTTTGGACATTTTTTTGTGGTGAAATTTACACAGTTCAGCAAAAACATCAGCTGTCGTTATCCAGCGACCATCATTCAAAAACAACACACCCTATTTTATAATAACAAACCAATTGGCGTCTTCCATCATATAAACCCATTCCTTTTTACTAAACCAACAAAAACCAAATACAAAAGCAAATTAAAATTGTATACAGCGAACGAGGCTTGAACTCGTGACCTTAAGCGTGTTAGGCTTACGATCTAACCAACTGATCTACCGCTGCTTGTGAAATGTGTTTTAAAAAATTCTTTCTAACATATTTGAGAAACGCTTAAGAGTTTTGTTATTTGTTTGTTGGGGGTTGGTTTTTGGAGTTGTATTGGTTGTGGTTTTTGTGGTATTTGTTGTGTTTTACATCAATGAAGATTGACTTTCGTTCATTAAATAAAAAATGTCTGCAGTGAAATCTTTAACAAATGTCGTTAGATTTTTAGTGAGAGGTGGTAAATTAACACCAAAACAAGGAGAAGAAATAAAACATTTAGTAAATTTAAATAGAGAAAAACTAAGATTTGAATTACAACACTCTAAATTCACAGGTAAAACTTTTGAAAAATATGATGATAATAAACCAAATGTAATTGCCCATATTAATGGACTTGGAGATATAAATAAAATTGAATTACATCCAACAATTGCTAATTTACCGGAACATAGAAAGAATAGTTTTATTGTTGCAGCAGTTAATAATGCTTTGAAAAAGGTTAGTCTCCTTCTTTCAAATTTATTTATTCTATTTTTTCTTATCGGAATTGTTTAGCCTAAAGAGTTAGTTAATGCTAGAATGAAGATATTGAATGATGAGGCTGTTTCAAGCTTATATTTAGCTCTTGAAAATTATAAAAGAGGAGATGATGTTTATGTTGAAGATCCATTCTTAAAGGAAACTACAGATGCTCTCCATTTAGATACTCTCTTCACTAATGCACTTTATGAAGCTGCGTAAGTATAAATTTTTCTTCTTTTCCGATTAATTTAAATATCAATTAGTTTGGATGAATCCTTTAAACCAGATGGTTATTTACATGAAGATGAAGAACTATTAGGACAAGGTAAAGAAAAGAAAGAACTTTCTGAAGAAGAAATAGATGATATCATTAGCGGAGAGGCTCCTCTACCTTCACAAACTGTTATTAAACACTTGTACTCAAAACTAGATGAAATGAAATAAATAAGAAACAATAAGAAAAAAATGTTAAAGGCTTTAAGTAAAAAACAAATAGATAAAAATTCTTTTTTATTTCTTAATCGTGTGATTGTCGGGAGAGGTGTGGTTAAAAATAAATTATATTTTAATAAGTTTGCTTCTTCTTTTGTGTTGATAAGTCAGCAATTTAATTATCACACATTAAGCTTTCAAAGTAGTAATAAACATAATGTAATATTATCTGATAAGAATAATAATCAGAAACAAAGTTTAAACTTTCCAATAACAAGGGAATATCATTTTACATCTAATCAATGTCAAGAGTTATTAAAACAATGGGAGATTATTAGACAAAGATTATATTCTTTTATTCCAACATCTAATCAGGGGTACATTAAAGAATTAGATAGATTAATACATTCAATAACAAAAAGTAATAAAATTGTGAAAGAACAAAAAGAAAACTTTCAAAAGAATGCTGAAAGATTATTAAATTCAATTAAGATATTATCTAATTATTTAAAAGATGAAAATAGCAATAATAAATTTATTTGTTTTTTAAATTTAATTAATATTGCATATGAATTAAATGATTTAAAAGTAATTCTTTATTTAATTGATGTAATTCATAATGAATTAAATTTAACTGTAGATTATGATACTTATGAAAATATTGTAATAAGTTATTTACAAAATTCAAAATTAGAGGAATGTTATAAATTTATTGTTGATTTAGAAGATAGATATAAAGTACCACCTCATATAAGAATTTATTTTCCATTATACGCAAAATTAAAGGAAATACTTTCACACAACACTAGAGATCCAACCTTTATTAAATCATGTTATTTATTAGATGCTTTAATTAAGAGAATGTCTAGATATCCTGCAATGTTACAAGCAATGTTATCACGTGATCCTTTTGCTGTTAGCTCTTTAAATTTTGAAGATAATAACAAACTAAGGGAAGATGAAGATTATATTCAATATTTAGAAAGAATTTTAAATGTTCCTTTCCATCAACAATGGGAACCTTTAGAAAATGATGAGTTTGATGATTTGGATGAATTTATTGAATGTGACCATGAACATTGTAGTCATGATGATATTGGAACACATGATAGTACAGTTTGGAATGATAAAGAAAGAGAATATTTCGATAGAGAATTTACTCCTGTAGAAAAATAAATTAAGGGAATAATTTCTAGGTAATTCTTCATGAATTGTTATTATTTACATATACTTCTTTGTGTCAACAGCTTTACAAAACGCATTTAGATTAATATTAAAGTATTATTGTTGACGATGATAAATTTGTGCATCAATTTTTGAGTCATAGTTAATTGGTTGTCGAGGCAGATTTGAGGTTGGAGGAACAACACCCTGTTCAATCATTTCTTCGTTTGGTACAACATTTGGTGAATAAACTGTTGGATAAATACTATTGTAATAGCTTTCGGGTGCTGTGGGTGTGAGAGGATAAGGAGGTAAAACATGTAAAACATTAGGATGAGGAGGATTAATATTATCAGCGACAGGCGTTTCTTCTGTTGTTGGGTAAGAAGGTGGTGGATTAACAGGCAGTGTTGTCTCTGAGGTTGATGGGATTTGTGTCATTGCTATTTCCGATGCTCTTTCGCCTCTATAAATCTGAAGCCTCTTGTACACAGCTACTAAGGAACCAAGGGACAATATTAAAGAAGCTATAGCTAAATAAAGTGGCCAGCTGTAAAATGTAGAATATCTGTTTTCATCTTTTTGTGCAGCAAAGGCCGAAATGATAAGTGCAACGTATATAACAACAAAAACAATAAGACAACCACAGAAAAGAAATGAAGAAACTATAGAGGCAAATAAAGCGTTTCTAGGGGTAATTCTGCTACCTCCGTTATTGTTGTCTTGCATTTTTTGTGATTAATCTAAAGACTTTACAGTTCCTAATTGAACTCAATTAGAAAGTTAGCTCAAATAGAAGAAAATAGTTTCTTCTGAATAGCTCAGTAAAATTTGATTAAATTCAACTTCCTTGTTGGAAATAAAATCATCAGGCATAATTTTCTTAGGCTTTTCTGATTTTCTTATCAATCTAAGGGCGTGGTTATTACGTTCTACTAAGGCAAAGCAATCATTGTAGGGATTTGTTATAATGCTTTGTATTTCCACTGAATTACTACCTATAATACCAGAGAAAGAAAGGAAAGAATATTTATCTATTGATGTAGGTATATTCCTTGTTTTCCCTCCTTTGTACTTTCTATAATATTGAAGTTTGTGTGTAGGAATCACCACCCCACTTGCATTGCACTTTTTGTCATCTTGTATATGTGAGTAAAGTATTATTAATAAACTTACAACAATGAATTATAGGGAAGTTTTTGGTACAGTATAAGCCATAAAGGTGATCTCTATTTTCAAAAGTAAAAATATAAGAAATTAAACCATTTTGTAGCTTTCCAACATCTAAATAAGTATCATTGTTCGTGTGTTTTCTTTCAATTATAACATATGAGGCATTGTAAGTGCAAGCTACTTGAATTATGTTAGACCGTTCCAGTGTAATGTCGTAGCTCTTTTTTAAATTTCTATCATTACATATTCCATCATCTATTAACATTTTCATTCCATGTATTGTTTTTCTAGTTTTAGATCCTAGTTGACCAAATTCATTGCCCCCACAAATACTCACAAAATATGGTTGAAAATCCATGGTTGCATATTCACCAAAACATACTGGAGAAGAGTTAATACTGTTAATAACTAGTTTGAGAGGAGTATAGTAACAATTATTGCTTTCAGCTGAAGATTCCAAAACACAGCTTAATTGGTTTTGTTGATTACTTCCACATCCATAAACATCTTTGTTTTTACAACAAAAAATAGAATGATGTTTTCCACATGAAATATTTTCACAAAAAGTACCTTTGCTGGATGTAAAAAAAGTATTTTGTAGGGCATTGTCTCCTTCAATTTTCTCGTATTCGTAACCAATTCCAAGCTCACCATAAATATTGGATCCAAGACAAAAAACATTACCGTTGCTGTTATTATTGTAAAACATCCAAGGTGTTAATATTAAACGTACCTGAACAGAAATAGTGTGTGTTTAGATCCTGAGGCTACCTTAATCAATTTAATCGTGTAAGGATAAAAAACTTTAATTATTCCAGTTTCTTCTTCTATTTCTTCTGTTGAAATCTCAGGGAAATGTATATTGTTAACTTCCAATATTTCACTTTTTACAGATCTATCATTTACAGAAGAAAAAGAGCTACAAATACTTTCTGTATCACTTATACTGCCTTTCTCCTGTTTGTTTAAGGGAACTCTGAATACTGCAAACATTGAGTTTTTGTGAGTCATTTTTAAAAACTTGTCTTTAATTTAAAAAAGCAAATAACCGTTATTTTAGCGGCTTTTCTGGAGCTAATTCTTTTGGTTTAAAAACATCATTTTTTTTGCAAATGCCAACAAAATGTATTACATTGTAGAACACTTGACAACAATTTAAAATCTCCAATAGTTTTTGTACTCTTGATATTCGGAAAAAATTAAGGTACAAAATTCATTGTGGTATTTTTTTAGCATAAATTAAATATTTAAAAAAAATGCTGAAACACTGTAAAAAAATTTTGCCAGTCTTTGCTCCACATATCAAAAAGGTATCCTATCCTCGGAAAACACTTTTCACTTCCTCTTCTTCTTTTCTTCATTCAACAAGATCTTTAAATAGTAAATATCATACCAATACTTTACTTTCGGAAAATGATGATAAAAAAACAGAATTACAAAATGAAAATAAAGAGATTAACCCAGAAGAAGAACAAGAATTAAATGAAATTCGTAAATTAATATTTTACAACCATCCCGATGATGAACCTCATCCACTCTTTTCAGATGATAAATTTTTAAATGAATTCCTTAACGATGAAGAAGCAATAACCGATTTAAATTTAACAGAAGAAGATATAATGACAATGAAAAGTAATATGGAAACGATGATGGGAAGCTTAAAGGAAATAAGTACTGAAATGAAAGAAACTATAGTTAATGGAGCTAGAATTGATGAAAAAACCGATATTGATAAAGAACTTACGGAAATTGAAAATGAATTACATCATACTTTAAAATCCGAATATCCATTAGAAACAAGTCTTATGGTTACTAAAATTGTTAATTTATATAGTTTTATTAAAAGACAAAAGGAAAAGGTTGAAATGAAAGAAAGTAAAGAACAAGTAACAATAAAAGAAGAAATAAAAAATGAAATAAAAGAAGAAGAAGAAAAACAACAAGTTAAAGAAGAAGAAGTAGTTGTAGAAATTAATAATGCACAACATTTACGTGTTGTGAAATTAATGTTACCATGTATAACCAGAGGATTTACTGATATAAATGAAATTGCTTTAAAAGGAATTGTTCATAAACTATCTAAAGACCTTAGTCCAAATGTTGTAAAATTACTAGCTATAGAAGATACCGTTAAAGAAGTTAAAGATATTCCAAGATTTTTATTAAAAGAATTTAAAGAAAATGAAACATTCAAAGGTTTTATTGAAAGTATTGCAAAAGAGATTTCTTTAATCAATATGTTACATGAATATCAAGACTTAGTAACTAATTTAATTAAACAAAATAAGTTAAATGAATTTAAAGAAAAATATAATATTGATTTAGAAATTGAAAATTATGTTAGTTCATTTTATTTATTATTTTATTTATTTATTTTAGAAAATAATAATTCAAGAAAGAATGAAATTTTAAATTTATTTAATTCTTTTAAAAAGAATATGCGTTTACAACAAACTAAAATTATTGATTTTGAAAGTAGTTTAGAGCTATCATTAAAAGATTGTATTGATGTATTAACCATTTTACCAGATATAGATGAAAAGAATGTTGATAAGAAAATATATGAATTAAATAGTATTGTAAAAAGAGATAATAATCTATTTGGATTAATATGTTTAGCTAATCTTTATTATTTAAAGGGTCAACCAGATTTATCATTAGATTTAATTGATGGAATTAAAGGGTTGATTGCCCCTCAAAAATCTTTACATACATTAGCTGATGAAAATTTACGAAGTGAAGTTTTAATAAAACTTGCAGATATTTATAAGAGCAAAGGAGATATTCAAAAACATAAAGAATATATAAGAAATGCTTTTGATTCATTGGATATGAGTATGAGTTATACTAGAAGAAGTCAAACATATGTTAGCAATTTATTAAAATATTTTTATTGTTCTCTAGAGATTGATGATTTAGGAGAAGGATTTGAAGAGAGTAAAGAAGCAATTGTAGAAAGTATTATTAATTTAGTAGACTCTGTTAAATATTTATTGAATGATGAAGCTTTATTGGAATATACCTTTAAGAAAATTATATTTATTGTAAATGGATGTAAAGAAGAACTAAGATTGGAGAAAGCTGAAAACAAAGAAAAAGTGAAAGAGAAAAAGGAACCTATTGACGAAAAGAATGATCCTACCATGGGTCGTATAGAAGAATATGATCCCCACGAAGATATAGACAATATACTTAGTGAATTAGAGCTATATTACAACCCATCCTTTAAGAATACCTTTACCATCAATTTCTTAATTGTTTACCTATCTATTTTTACAGGCAAAATAGCCCAAAAAGATGGTTTACAAAAGTTAGGCAAGTACTATGCAAGGTTAGATGTTGACCGTTCCAAGGTTTCGCCTCTAGAGAGGCATTTCATTAAGGACGTTAGAGAGGAAATGATAAAGGTCGCCAGAGAAATACAAAAAGGCCAATTGCCTGTACTTGAATAAATAATAAATCTACAGAAATTAATTTTAATTCGAAAAAAAAATGTTGTAGAAGTACAAATTATTGTTTATTGGTTGTTCCTGATGTACACACAAACAGAATCGTTGTCATTTAGTTTCATATCAGTAAAGTAAAAGTCATCGATATCTACTTTTACTACATTCTTAAAACGATCAATTGTATTTACCTTCATGCAATCTATTGCGAAGCTGTCTCCCATCTTTTGGTGTAGCCTTTCTCCAATAAGTTCCTTAATAGCCTTAAATAACATTGGTTGCTTAATTATTATTTTAGTGCTGTAAAGCAATGGCTCCTCTGCGTTAGTACCATCCACATTAATTTTAGTTGTTATTGGTGTAGAACTAGTTGAAGAAAGTTGAACCTTGTAGTACAAAATAATTAAGGATATTTCTTCCTTAGCTAATTTTAGCTTTGTTGCATTAATAGTACCGTTAGTAATTAAACTATTATTGTTCACTACGCTTGTTGTAGAAGAACCTGAGGTAGAGTTATTATTACTTGGAGTTGTTGGAGATCCTACATCCTTTTTCTTTCTTCCTCTTTTTGCGGCAGCTCTTGTAACGGGGGTGTTCACTGTAGGGGTGGTAGCAACATTATTAGATGATGTAGAAGGGCTTGGAGGAACCTTTTCCTTTTTGGAGGCTTTTGTTGCTCTTTTAACTTTCTTCTTTGAAGGTGGGGAAGTTGCGGTGTCAACAGTTGGGATAGGGGAGGCGATGGTGGTTTCCTTTGGAGCATTACGTTGGGCAATATGAGGTAGATCTTGCATTTCAAAATCATTATCAACCTTTCTTTTAATTCTTCTTTTATTAGGGAGGGATGAATCCGAATTAACACCACTTCCTTCGGGAGAAGCAACTGTACCTTGCTTAGTTATTTCTCCAGTTTTAAGTTTAGGTGGTTTCTTGAGACCCTCTCTTTTATTTTGATTTCTTGGTTTCTTAGGATCATACTGGCCTCGTGCGTATCTAGTGATAAGGCAAGTGACAAGACAAGTATTAATGAATGAAAGATCTAAAAAATTACTTACCTCCATGATTTGTTGTAGCATGTACTACAAACACATAAACTTTCGCCTTCCTTTGGTTTTTGAATTTGGGTGCTAGGGAATGTATTGCAGTAGGTGGTATAGTTACTAGTATTAATGGTATAATTCTTCTTGAAGTTTACTATTGGAATTGATGGTGAATAGGGAATGCAAAGAGTGTTACTTACCTTGCAAGTTAGATCTTCTACAAACAGTACAATAGATGAGCTCATCTTCCGAAATGACTTCTTCACCATTTCCACTTGAATTTCTTTTAGAATCGGATTTTTTAGTGAGATTTTTCTCTTCTTCTTCATCCTCTTGAGCTGGAGCATATTCGTCGTCATCCTCTATTTCTCCTTCGTCTAATGTATCTTCTTCATCAGTGTCCATTAAATCCTTTTTCTTTCCTCGCTTGGTTCTTCTTTTCCTCTTTCCTTTACCTTCTTGCTCACTAACCTTTTCATCAGGTTGTTTAGATAATCCTTGCAAAATGTCTTGGGGGAGGCTGCTATGATCTTCATCGTCAGAGTCTTTCAAAAGGCCAAGTAAATCATGTAGTGCATTAGGCTTATTATCTTCTAATTCATCATCCTCACTGTCACTAATATGATCCATTTCTTCCTTACGTTCATTAGTGATGGCAGTTAATGTCTCCGCTGATGTTAATAATGCCTTATCTACTTATTATTTGGTTGTTAAGGAGGAATAGAGTTTCCTTACTACTTACCTTCAAGAGTCAAGTCGTTATCATGCTCATTAATGTCTACATTACTAGACAAACCCATGTTGCTTATTAATGCATCCACAACATCGAAGTTAGTATTCATTTTTGCTTTGAGGTTTTTTTTCTTATATTTATTTACCCTCTGACTGCTGACAGTTGAAGGCATTGCGAAGGGATGAGGGGAAAACCGCCAAAAACCAGATATTTCAGAACTTCAACAAGATCGCAAACAAAGCGAATACCCCACGATCTTTTAAGCCAACAACAGCAAGACATTAAAGATATAGTTTATCAATTGTTTATTTATCATATCTTAGTGATAAGAGTAGTTTAAAATTGTTTATCTGTAAATAACTCGGCACAAAAAATGACAAAAACAGAAACTTCAGAGAAACGACTTCTTGATGCCTCTTTTTATGGGGAAATAAAGGTAGTAAGGAAACTGGTCGAGGATAAGCATGCTATGATAAATACTTTTAGTCATTTGGGTATATTTGATAGTGAGGTAAAGTTTTAAAATTATTCTCTTGGTTAACGATAAAATTTTAGTGGGTAGGTTTTTTCGGAACTTTTGTTCATCTTACATTCAAGTTGAAGACACCATTGTTCGCGGCCGCTTTCAGTGGAAGAACAGAAGTGGTAAAGTATCTGCTAGAAAAAGGGGCTAACTTGGAGTTAGGAGATAAGGTGAGTATCTTAGCTTGATTACGATTCTTGAGCTTATTTTTCTTTTCCAAAGTTTGTAAGTTCAAATAGAAATTCTATTCCAAATTACTACGAACACACTTTAGATTAATTGGTCTCCTATTCATGGTGCCTCATCAAACGATAATTGTGAAGTGATAGAATTGTTATTGGCAAAGGGGGTAGATATAAATTGTCAAAGTTACTTTGGGGATACACCATTGCACATAGCAGCATATTTTGGAAGATACAAAGCTATTCAAACGTTACTTAAGTTTGAGGCAAACAAGATGTTACAAAATAACAAGGGACAAACAGCACAAGAAGTGGCAGAATTAAGAGGGCATAAAAGATGTGCAAAATTATTGGCTGGTGAAGTTTAAGCTACATAATTCAGTATACTATTATTTGTTGGATCTCTTTTTAAATAATCTCTTGTAATTAAAGATTCAATTCTTTTCTTAATTTGTTTTAAATCAGGTGAAAACCTAGCATGTACCTGATTAATCACTTCATTTACTAATGTTTGGAATGGTAGTGTTTTTCTAGTTTTCATTATCCTAACAATACAAGCCTCTAATATACATGATCTATCTGCACATACTGCAGTTTGTGTTGATTGAGTTTCTCTTCTAGTTATTCTTGGATTTGGGAATTTAATTTTGTGTTGTCTAAAAGTAAAATTTTCATTTAAGCTTATTGTATTATTATCTTTGTCAAATAGTAAGACAGGAAGTTTTTTACTCGTTAATGAAAAAATTGTTTGTTTTAAATCTAGGAAATCTAAGGTATTATTATTTTCTAATTTAGATAACATAAACCTTTGTTGATCTGTCACAGGTTGAGAAGATGATGATCTAGTTATTGATTGTTGCAGTTCTATAGCTGGTAAAGTATTTGAAGATTGGTTAGAATATTTCATTCCAGTAGCAGCTTCTAATTGTTCAATTGATAAAGATTGATTATCATTAAATAATAATAATAAAATAGCTTGTTGAGTAGTCATTTCAAATAAATGATTAGATTGATTAAATTGAGCTGATAATTGAACATAAGATTTAGAATATACCCACTTTAAAACTCTACGTTGATTTCTAGAATCATAAAAATCTTTAAAACTTATTTGAGAATCAACAAATTCTTTAGGTAAAATTAAATATTCTTTTGTTTTTAAAGGCCACATTCCCATTGTTAAAACTGTAACATTTAATTCAAAATTAGATTGTTGTTGATTATTTAAATATTGAATATATTGATTTTTCATTTCATTAGCTAAAGATTTATCAGATAACATTTTCTCTAATTTATATAAATCACCTACACCAGCATAATGATATTTTAATTTTGAAATCATTTGTCTTTCATCTAATTCAATATAAGATGTTTCTAATAATCTTTTAGATAATTGTTTTCTATATTCTTCAATAAACATATCTCTATCAGTAAAGAAATGAATAAAATCAATAATTTGATCTAATTTTAAATCAATATCATCTAATTTCTTTCTTAAAATTTCATCACAATAATAAGCAAATAATTGTACAGTACGTATTTCAAAAGATTTTAAATTAAAATTTAAATTTATAAATATTTTAAAACCATCAGATAAAGCTTTATGAAAAATAGTTGAATGTTGAAAAGCATCATTTGTTAAAAACTTCATCTTATTATAAAAATCTAATAATTCAATAATATAAGTATCAATTAATTTTTTAACACATTTACTATAACTATTTTCATCATTAAAAGATTGAATCATTAATTCATATTTTTGAAATAATTCATTACCATAATTAGAAATATATTTTTTAAATATTTCAGCAATTGGATCTAAACCATTCTCTAATCTATTCATTAATTTAAATAATCTTTTTAAATCATCAATCTTTTCATCTTTAATTAAATTTTTAACACCTGAATTATTTAAATCTAATAAACGTAATTGTCTCTTTTTTAATAATTCAAAATCACAAATTTTAATTAATAAATTTTGAGAATAATTATTTGGAAATATTTGTATAATTCTTAAATATTCTTCTTTAATTTGTTTTTTAACTTTAATTAAATATTCAGATAAAGTACATTGTTCAATCCATTCTTCAGCTAATTTATAATAAAATTCTTCAGTTTCCTTTTTTATATAATCTTCAAATTCTTCAACGTAATTATTCATTTCAATAAATATTTCTAAATTTAATTTTAAAACATTTCTTTGTGATTGAAATGTTGAAATTGTAAAATATTTTCTATCTAAATCTATTTTCTCTAAAATTAAATGTCTTAATTGTATTTTAATTGTATCAAATATTATGGTTTTAAATAAATAATATGCTTCTTCTTTTAATGATCTTTTACTATATTCTGTTACATGAAATTTATCTAAATATTTAAAAATTATTCCACAAAATTTAACAAAAATATTTTTAAAATTATTCCAAACATTTACAATTTCATTTAAAAAATCTTCTTTTTGTAATTCTTTTAATTTTGGTAATATTGTAAATGTTAAATAATTTTTTATATAATTAGAATATAATTTATATAATTCTTCTTCATAAAATGGTGAATCTGGTAAAATACATAAATCATAAACACTTGTAAATAATGTTATATATTCTTCATTCTCCCATGGTTTCATTATTTTTATTTCATTTGTTGATTTTTGTAATGTTGGTGTATTTTGTATAAATTTCTCTAATTTTATTAAACTTTTATGAACTAAATTCCATGTTTCAATTAATTTTTGATTTCTATCTAAAATTAAATTATTTTGTAAAGTATTATTATTATTCGTTATTATTTGATTATTATAATGTAATTGTGAAGAAGATGATGGAGGATATTGATGATTGACAAAATTGTTATTATTATTGAAAGAAGAAGGTGGGATGGAAGTAATATTCATTGGAATATTCGTTGAATTAAAATGTGATGGATTATTTATACATTGTTGTGGTAGTCTATTTGTTGTCGCTGTTGTTGTTGGGATAATAAAATTATTGTTCGCCGAAGGATAAGAGTGGGAAGGTGGTATTAAATTATTCATTGTCATTGGCGGTAGATAATTGTGATGACTGACATGTTGATTAGGAGGAATGGAATTGTTATTATTCGGTATTATGGAAGAAGATGAGGAAGAGGTATTATTGGTTGTTTGTTGTGGATAATTTAGGAAATGAATAGGTTGTGAAGGTTGATAATTATTAATTAAATTGTTGTGATGATTATTGTTACTAATATTATTACTATTAGGTTTTACCTTCTTTTGTTGATTGTTACTTGTTGTTGTTGTGGAAGAGGATGTCTGTTGCGGGTGACTTCTCTTCATTTTTTATGAACTCAAATATTTTGCTGAAATTAAGCCTCTAGTTAAAAAGTGGCATTTAGAGGGTTGTACAATTGTTTTGTTGTGTGGAAAGAAATTGATTTTGCCAGTTAAATTAAATTTACATGAAACATGACGCTCTAATAATAATACATGTGTTTTTCAATGTGTTTATTATTGTATGTTGTTTGTTTTACCTTTGTTTTTTGTACAATTAAGCAAGGTATTTGTATTCACAGTTTGCACTTCCTGAAATATTACTATCTTTTGATTCTCTAGCTATATAATCTCTTTCAATTAGAGATTCAATACGTTTCTTTATTTCTTGACCTGTTGTTGGGAAACGTAATTGTTTTAATACTTCAGTAATTAATGCTTGATGGGCTAATGTCTTTCTTGATTTCATTATACGTACAACTGCTGCATCAATAACGTATTGACGATCCAAGAGTACTTTTTCTGTTGTATCTTGTCTCTCTTTCTTAGATTCTTTTAATTGAAGTGAATTAATCTTAATCTTTGTTAGAGGATGAGAAAATTGATCATTAACAAAGAACACATCATCTTCATTAATTTCTGTACCCTTAGTTTCTTTCTTTAACACTTTAATTTTAGTAAATGTAAGTGCTTGAAGTGTTAATTTAAATTGTACATCATCCTCTATTCCAGTTGCTTGTTTTAATTCTTTATAAGTTAATTTTTCTTGGTCATTAAATTGTAATAAAGTTACAGCATGATATAAGCCAACAATTAATTCTTTTCTGTCAGATGGGAATAAAGCACGAAGAGTACATTGTCCATGATAATAAACCCATCTTAATGTTCTACCTGAATGTTTGTTAATATAAAAATCTCTAAATGAATCTTGAGCCAAACTTAATTCTTTTGGTATATTTAAAGCATCAAATTTATAATTTGGCCAATTACTAATAGTTAATACGGTAACATTTAAATCAAAAGGTGATCTATCACTTGAACCATTTACTTCTTCAATATCCATATTATCTGATGTTACCAATTCTTTACATAATTTATTGTATTCTTTACTCTTTTTATATTGTGACATTAAATCCTTAGAAACGTCAACATCTTTAAACATTCCTTCTAACTTATTAGAGAATTGTGTACCACATTCAGTTCTTAATTTTGCAATCATTGTCTTTTCAGCGTCATAAGAAGAACATCTATCTGATAATAAACGTTTAGCTAAATCCTTTTTATAAAAGGCTTCGAAAATATCTTTACCTTGAATATATTTAAATATAACTAAAGCATTATCCATACATCTTTCTAATTCTTCTTCTGTTAAACCCTTATTACCAGATTTAAGTTTACTATCAATATATTTAGCAATTAATTCACTTGGCTTATTTTGAACTAAATTTAAAAAGTGTTCAAATGCTTTACGAATACAATGTTTGAAATCTTCATTCTTATGGAATGATTGTTCAAATATTTCATCAATCTTTGCTTTAAACGATAAAGTATCTTGTACCATATTCTTCTCATTCTCTTCATCTTCAACAATTCTTCTTCCTCTTATCTTCATATAATTTGTAAAATATTCTTTAAGGATATCTAATTCATTAACAATTTTAAATAAACCATATAATCTACTTAAATCCATAATACGATGTGAATCCATTAACTCATCAAATCCACGATCTAATATAGATTTAGCATGTTGTTTAATTAATTCTTTTTCAACAATTGATATTAATGGTTTTTTAGTTGATCTACTTAAGAAATTACTTGCCCTTTCAGATTCTTGTCTTAAACGTGTTTCAATATGTAATAAGTATTCAGGTACATTTAAAACTTCAATTTGATTTTTACCTTCAGTGGAGTAAAAGTCACGAGTTTCATCTAAAAATCTTTTCTCAAAATCTTCTTCATATAATTGTAAAGCCATTAACATTCTTGTTAAACGTTGAACAATAGATCTATCAATGCTATTGCCACTTCTTTCTTGATGTATTAAATGTAATAATCCAGCAATAACCTTCTTTTCAACTTGTTGTTCATATTGTTTTAAATAATATCTAAATAGTTGTAATCCCATATCCCATAAAGATTTAACATCACTATTTTGAATAACATATGTTCTATCTAAATATAGAAATATAGATCTTATTGATTTCATTTGTTCTGTAAATTCTTCCCAACATTTTACAACAATATTTAAAAAGGCTGTAGATTCAGGTGTTGTATTACATAAGTTTTTAATTATTTGATTTGTATGAATAGAACAAACATCTTTTAATTTTTCATACAAAGATGAAGCTAATTTATGTTTACACATATCTTCACATGATTTATATAATTCTTCTTGGCCAATTGAGAAGGCTTTTTGTTGTTGTATTGCAATCACCGCACTTTTTAACTTTTCCCATGTTTCTTGTTCGAAATTCTCAAGTGTAAATTGTTTTATGGTAAATGGTTTAATTTTTAATGTTCTTTTCTGATTAGAACCTAAAGAATTACCAATCATTGTTGGACTACTATTAGTCAACCCTCCACCACTTGAAGCAGAAGAAGTTTTATTGGTAAATCCCGAAGCATTGTTAAGAGGACGCATTTTTTTAACTAAATTATCGGAAGATGATGTTTTGGTGTTTGTTGTTGGTGAAGGCTTGGAAATTGGAATATTATTATCGTCTTCTATGGTGATAATTTCGTCAGTTGTTTTTTTCTTTTTCTTTGTTGGCTTGTTATTATTATTACTAGTTGAGTTTGAATTACTAGAAGTTGTTTGGAATTGTAAGGTTGTTTGGGCTTGTTTTCTTTTTTTCTTGTTTGTTGAGGATTGTTGAACAAAGGACATAGAAAAAAGATTGTTGTTTTTATTTACACCGCTTTATAGGATTTCAATAAAAATATATTTTTGTTTTTTGTTTGATGATAAAATTAAATACACATAATCCAAACAATTTTTTTAAAATGCGGAACGTTAAAATTTTTTATTCTTTTTATAAAAAGCGCGCACATTCAGTTTGGTGCAACCTTTCCGCATTCGCAATTGGGTGGTTTAGATTGAAATTTTGTTAA
>CADWAF010005530.1:0-11051 GCA_902984215.1 Willaertia magna | reverse complement strand
AATTATTCATTGTAAAATAATAATAATTAGAGTTAAATGTTCAATAAACCAATAGTTAATAATAGTTTTACCAAACTTTTATTAAAGTAACACACGAAAAACCAGTTTTGATCTTTGGCGCCAATAAATTTAAATTTTTTAAAAAATTATAAAACTATTTTGCGCCAAAAAATGTATCAAATACCCGTTAGAAAATCTGATAATTTGAAAGCCTTGACAATGCTCGAAATGCAAGGAGTGTTAGAAACAAGACCCGAAAAAGATAAACCTTTATCTTCCGTAACATTAGGTACATTAACAACCAATAATAACTCTTCCGAAAGATGTTCTCTAATAATAGATAGACAAAAGTGTGAAGGTAAAAAACAATCCATTAAAAAGCCTTTATTATTATGCAAAAAAGTAATAAACCCAGAAACTAATCAAGTAGAATATATTGCAGTAGGTTTAGTTAAAGAAAAGATATTATTTAGAACTAGACCAACACCACTATCGCCTTCTCCATCTGCTTCAAAAACAAAATCTTTAGAAATTACTGAAAATGATAGTGCTGCAAAGAAATTGTTTTTTAGTCCAAAGAAAAAGTCAACTCCTACAACATCTACTAACAAAAAGTAATAATTGTACAAAACTGCTTTTTCAAACATTATTACAATACCTGCGCAATACTTATAATACTTTTATTCACTCCAATAAGAAAACAATAAGGAAAATTCGTTTTGTCTTTTTTTGTCTATTCTTTAAGATAGATATAGACGAAAGACAAGGTTGCATAACAGAGGTCACATCACTGTCAGCTATAGCCATTGACACTGTTAAAATCACCTAGTAATACCTTCAATGCAGCACTATAGTTGTAGTGCAGCACTTTATAATTAAAGTATTACGGAGAATGCATTATCCCTTCACAACATTAAATTTTCCAAAATTAAAAAAAAATTAAAAAAAAAAAATTGCAATAAAAACAACCATTTTTCACACAAACACATTAAACAGGACTATTCCACAACTATTTATTACCATTTTTTAATATTTATCTAATATTAATTATTACCATTTAATATATTATCATTCAAAATAATGACAATGGAATTTAAAGAACTAATAAAACGTACTGAATTTCGTATCTTTTCGGCCTTTTTCTCTTCCATAATTTTCGGAATAGTTACACCATTCGTTTATAAAGCATATGTAGAAATAAATAGTATTCCACCAAAAAGTTATTTTTTATATCGTAAAAAAGTTTTAGAATCGAATAATAATGATTTAGAAGATCCATTAAATCCAAAAGAATGTTTAGAGGAAAGAAAATCTTCAAAAATTGGTTTAATTTTTAGTCAATCGTTAGTTGATGTAAAGAGTATGTTTAATTTTTTTATTTTGTAATAATTCCGAAATTTTTTTAAATTTTTTTAAATTTTTAGTTTATATTTTTTTTAATTTACAAAATTTTAATAATGATTTACAAAATGATTTTATTAAATGATTTAATTAATTAATATAGAAATGATTCCACCATTTTTAATTGGATCAGCATGTGGATTTTCATTATATAAATTTTATTTTCTTAGAAGAATTAAAAGTTCCGCTCCAGGTAAAGTTATGGTTATTTTTAGAAAATTTCATGGAAATAAAGTAAGTTATTTTAATTTATTTAAATAATTTAAATAATTAATTAATAAATTTAACAATTTTAAATAAAAGAGTGGAGATAATGACATTATAAGAACATTATATACAATACCAGATAATTTACCTTTTCCAGTTGGTAAATTTATTTATCCATGGCAAAGTGTAGGTTACATAACTGAAGAAAATATTCCATTAAAAAAAGAATTTAAAATTTATTCAAAAGATGGAACAGAATTAACCATTGAACTTGATTTAATTATTGGAATAAGTGAAAAAGATGTAACTTTAAGTTTATATAGAGCATCTAGTCAAATACTTGATTTAAATGTAGAAGAAATTAAAGAAAGAGCAATTGAATCATTAAATATAGGATTAGAAAGTAATATTAAAGATTTTACTTATAATGAGATTGAAATGCATTTAGTTGATTTTAATTATTATGTAACACAAGTAATTACTTGGTATTTAAAGTATTTGGGTTTGGTGGTGAGAAAAGCACCTTTAGTTAGGATTTCTTCTAAGGATGGTAGAATTGATATACCTTTAAGGGATTTAAAGTAGTTATTTTAGTTTAATATTTTATTGCTATTACAATAATTTTGTTTTTAATAGTTTACAATTCACACACACTTTACAAATAATTCGTTTTATAAACAATAGGTTTTTTGTTGCAGTTGTTTTAACAAACTTTAAATTATTAATAAGGATATAATAATAAAAATAAAACATTTAATTGACACTAATCCTTAACTAATTTTGTTATAAAGTTCATATGGTAGTAATTAAACGTGGACTAATCACCCTTGAAACTTCATCGTTTCGTTTTTGCTTTAAAACACACAAAGTTACAGGTATGTTTAATTCAATCCAAAAAATTTAGGTTTCCAATTTTAAAAAATAAAAAAGCAGCAGACACATTAAAAAAAATTTTTAAAAAAAAAAAAGCAACAACAACTTGACGTTATTTATTTTCTTGCTTTCTTCTTTTTTAACTTAACAACAATAACCACACTTCAACAAAAACAATAATAAAATCAACAAAAACATTAAAAATTTATAACCGAAATTAAATCACAATGAGTAGTGGTAAGTTTTATTAATAGATTTTTAGGAATCATCAATTGGAAAATGGAATTTTAAATTAAATTGAAATGAACTTAATCAAAAAAGAATTTTTAGATGAAGAAGTAGAAGTTGAAGAAGAAGATGAAAATGAAGCAAAACATAAACAATTACTCCGAGAAGATGATGAAGATAGTGAAGAAGAAGAAGGTGAAAATTTAGATACATATGAAAAGGATGATTTTATAGTTTCTGATGAAGAAATTGAAGAAGATAATATTCCTCCACTTTTACCTGGAGAAGTTCAAGGAGATACTTCAACAAAACGTAAAACTCATCCTGGAAAGAAAAAGAAAAAATTTAAACGTCTAAAGAGAGGAGGTGAATCACTCTCTAGAGAAGTTAGCGATCTTTTAGAAAGAGTAAGTTTATTTTTATTTAAGCCTTTTTTTTTTAAGCAAGTTTTTTAAAATTGCTTACAACTTTTCCCTCCAATTTTTTACAAATTTGTAATTTTATTTGAACTCAATTAGGGTCAAGAAATTGTGAATGCTGGTGCTTCTAGTGCCTCTAAAGAGAAATATGATAGATCAATGGATGAAATGGAAGATGAAGATGTGAATAGAGATGATATGAGAGATTTTATTGTAAGAGAAGGTAGATTTGTAGATGAAGATATATTTGATGATGATGAAGAAGAATTGGGACAAGATATTTATATGGAAAGAGATGATGAGGAAAAGAAAATTACATTAAAAGAACTATTCGGACCTGATATTTTAAAAGAAAAGTTTTTAACGGAAGAAGATGAAAGAATTAAACAAGAAGATGCTCCTGAAAGAATTTTATTAAGACAAGGAATAAGAAAAACCGATGAACATGAACTATATAATGAAGCTGTTTGGATATATTCCAAAGCCTTTATGGAAGAAGTTGAACAAAACATAAGAGCATATAGACATTTAATAGCTAATACAACAACAGATGAATTTGCTGAAATTAAGAAACTATTCGTAGAGACTATAATTAAAGTATTAAACTTTATCTTAAAATATCGTTATGATATACCATATATTTCGCAATATAAGAAAGAAGATTTTGAAGATATATTATATAAAGATGAGTTTGGTAATGATAGAGATTTATGGAGGATATTTGAATGGGATGAGAAGTGGTGTATTTTACAATCAAAAAAGAAGAAATTGAAAGATATGTTTATAGATAATTATAAATTAAATATTGATAGTTATTATTTAGCATTATTGGATGAATTTGATTCTGTAGATGATGTTAATGATCTTCAATTATATTTTACTTTTATTTATAGAGATTCGTTTGATTCACAAGTAAATATTGATATAAAGAAACCAACAAAAAGAGATTTATATACCATTGCTAAACGTGATGGATTAGGTGATTTATCAAAGTTATTTGGTATCTCTCCTAAAGAATATGCTGATAATTTAAATTTTGGTTATGTACATCATGAACAACGTGATTGTGACGAAGAACCAAATAAAGCAGCAGAAAGATTGCTAGGTAGATCTAAAACATTTAATACAGTTAATAATATATTAAAGGGAGCTATACATATATTGGCAAATCAAATAGTACATGAACCAACTATTAGACAAAGAGTAAGAACACAATTTCAACGTTCTTCTAAGATTAAGATGAAATTAACTACAAAAGGAAGAGCAACAGAAGATGTTACTTTACATGAATTTACACATTATAATCCTAATGATAAATCTTCACCTGGAGAATATACTTATGGAATATTTGAAATTGATCCAGTTAGATTTGTTCAAGCTTTAAAATATGAAACATTAGGATTACTAAAAATTAAGATATATTTAGAAGATGCTCATTATGATGAATTATTTGATTATACTAATTTTTATTTTAGTAACAAAACAAATCCAGTTGCCAGTAAATGGAATGAACAAAGAAAGAAAGTATTTGATGAAGCTAAAGTTTTATTTAACAAGACTATTCCACATTATATGAAGAATTACCTAAAATCAAAAGGTTGTGATAAACTTTGTGAAATGTGTGAAAGAAGTTTAACTTCAAAATTAATGGAAGGACCTTATGGACATTCTAAGGAAGAACCTTTCGATTATGAAGAATTTATTACTGATGAAAATCCAAGAGCAACAAAGTATAGAATTCTTAGTTGTATACCTGGAGGAGAAGAAAGGGAAAGAACTACTTGGGTAATGTTAGATGAAAATGGTGAAGTAGCTGCAACTAAGGTATGGCCTATTGGTCACCCACTAGAAACTAAGAATACAAGTGAAGAAGATAAGAAAATTTTATTACAAATGAGAGCAGATTTAGTTAATTTAATTAGAACACATAGACCTGCTGTTATTGCAATAGCCACTTGTGGTGGATTAATCTTTAAGAAAATTAAAGAGTATTTTGATAAAGATCCTTATGAAAATTTTAAGGGTGATTTACGAGTTCCTTATGAAATTGTTCCAGATGACATTGCAAGAATTTATGAAAATTCCACAAGAGCAAAGACAGAATTTCCAAATGAAAATGTTGTCACTAGAAGAGCAATTTCTGTAGGTAGAAGGTTAAGAGATCCACTAACTGAAATTGCAGGTTTATTCAATAATGAAGAATTATTATGTGTTAAATTCCATCCTTTACAAGATATGATACCAAAAGATCAATTAGTTAGAGGTTTGGAAAAATCCTTAGTTAGAGTTGTCAATAGAGTTGGTGTTGAATTTAATCGTGTTGTTTCTTATCCATCTCTTCAAAATACTTTAAGATTTGTTAGCGGTTTGGGCCCTAGAAAAGCAGATTTATTATTACAAAAGATTAGAAAGAGTGATGAAGGTTTTGTAATGGAAAGAGATGATATCTCAAATATTTACTTTGCAGATCAAAAGAATGTGGCAACAAATTGTGTTGGATTTTTAATTATAAGAAAGCCACCACAAAGGCCATATAACGAAGAAGAAACCTTTAATATTATCAATGCAACTAGAGTACACCCACTTTCTTATCCATTAGCTAAAAAGATGGCAGAAGATGGTTTAGATGTAAATAATTTACCAATTGAAAATATTTATGAAATTGTTAAAAATAGTCATCCATTAGATGAATTAGATTTAGATGCTTATGCAGATGAGTTGGAGAAATTAAATTATGGTAGAACTCATACAACATTAAAGGATATTAAAGAAGAATTAAAATATCCATTTAAAGATCCTAGAAATGATTTTAAATCCATTAACGGTAATGTTAGCTTAATATTTGAGTATGTTACAGGTGAAACTGATGAAACCTTAAAGTCATACTCTATTGTATTAGCTAATGTTGTAACTGTATTGGAAAGAATTGCTTTTTGTAAATTAGATAATGGTTTATTCGGTGTTGTTACTGTAGATAATATTAATGAACAAAAAAGATATAAAGGTATAGATTTACGTGATTTCTTAAAAGAAGGTGAATATAAATACTTTGTAATTGTTGAAGTAGTTAAAGATGAGTTTAAAGTTAGACTTTCAAGACGTGTTGAAGATTTTATTAGAGCTGATCCAAATTGGAATCAATCACCTGTAAGATATGAAAGTGAAATACCTGAAGCTTATCAACAATCTTTCCAACAACAACAACAACAGCAACAAGTAAGAAAGAGAAGATTCAGAAGAACAATATCACATCCTGCATTTAAGGATTGTGACTATGCTGAAGCAAAGGACTTGTTAAAGAATAAGGCAGATGGTGAATTAATTATTCGTTCCAGTAGTAAAGGATTTGACCATTTAGCAATAACAGTAAAATACGCAAATGATTTATATATCAATTATGATGTAGAGGAAAGAGATAAAGCTGACGCTAATAGTTTAGGTAGAACTTTAGTTGTAAACGGCAAGAAATTTTCAGATCTAGATGAAGTTATTCATTACTGTGTAGATAATTTAATGGACTTTACTCACATGTTAATAGAATCTTCAGGTAAATTTGAAAATAAGAGTAGAGATGAGATTAAAGAAATATTGAGAGAAGAAAAACGAAAAAATCCAAACAGAATACCTTATAGAGTTGGTATGAGTACTTCTAAGGCAGCTAAGTTTTATATTTATTATTTACCTGGAAGACAAACTGTAAAAGAAAAGATAGTAACAGTTACTCCAGATGGATATGAATTTAATAAGAGAACTTTCCAGGACACAGTTAAATTATTTAATGCTTTCAAAAGATCCTGTCAAGAACATAGTACTTCTAGAAATACACAACAAAGTGGTGGAAAATGGGATGTTTAATTTTTATTAAGGAATAAATACCATATATCTATTGAGAGCATCTGTCATGTATTTCTTTTACTAGACAAGGAAGGTTCTATAAGAAATGATTTTGGGATTATTTGAAAATAGTATTCCTCTTCTGAACTTTTATATCTTCTTAACTTTCTATCCTGTATTATCTGTATGAATTTATTGGCTGCTAATCTTATTAAGCGCTCTCTTTTAAGTTCTTCGTTCTCTTGCATTATTAAGGTTTTGTTATCTTTGTTTTTTTTAAAGTTGCCGCCTAGCTCTTGTGCGCAAAATTAATAATGCTCTCTTCGTTTTTATTTTACTTTATTAAGGAATTTTTAAAAGCTCTTTTTTAAAAACAGTAAACTCACTTACGCTTTTATTTAGAAGTGCCAGTGCCTTGAGTAGGAAGTATAACTTTAATCGTCAAATATTAAGGTTGATATTTAGTAGTGCTAAACTCCAGTTATTGCTAGAAGCTCTTAACAATAACACTTGTGAGTAAGCCACTTTTTTTAAATCATCAATAAACAAATAAGATTAAATTTTAGTTAGCAAACTTTTAATTACCTTATTAATAGTACAATTTTTAAACCTTAATTGACCAAAAATTAAAATATAATTTTTTTTTAAAAAAAAAATGTCCAGCAACCAATCCAATAACAATAATAACAATGACAACAACCACAACAACAACAACAACGATGACCATCCAATCTTTCATCGCGAATTTTTACCTCTTTCAGATGACCATAACGAACATTCCAATAACAACAATAAACTAACAATAAAACATGAACAAACCCAACAAACCCAACAAAATGAACAACAATCAAACAATAAAATTACAATTATGAGTTATAACATTCTAGCCCAACGTTTAATCAATAGAAGATCCAGTTTCTATTACGTTTCCAAAAAGGCCGCCAAATGGAAATTCCGAAAACAACAATTCCAACAAGAATTTACAAAAATCTCAAAAAAAATAGACATTTTTTGTTTACAAGAAGTTGATTTTTACGAAGAATTTTGGCGGGATTTTTTATCTTCTTTAGGCTATCAAACAATTTTTCAGCCTAAAACAACAAATAAACGAGAATTAAAAATGTATGGGATTTTAATTGCTTATAGGAAAGATAAATTTATTTTAGAGAAATATCAACCTATTGAGTTTAGTGATTTAGCTAATGAAGAACCGAATAGGATTCATTCGTTGGAATTAGCCAAGTCGAATGTTGGTCAAATTATTGCTTTAAAAATTAAAAAACTGACGGGTGACAGATGTGATAATAATGTGGAAAGTTCATCTTTACAAAATAAAGATTACAATGAAGAAAAGGGTATAATTATTAGTAATTGTCATTGTTTTTGGAGAGTTAATTATCTGTATACTAAATTAAGACAATTACATTATTTATTTAAATCAATTAAACATTTTAATAAAAATTTAAATTATCCAATTATAAGTTGTGGTGATTTTAATTTAACACCAAATACAATTTTATATAATTTTTTATGTAAAGAAAGAAATAATTTATCAGATGATTTAATTTATGAAAATTTTAAATTACCAAAAGATATTTTTTTAAATACAACTGTAATTGAATTAAATAGAATGTTACATTTACAAGAAGAACAATTAAATAATAATAAATTAAATAATAATAATTTACAAAATAAGGATGAAAAGAGTGTAAATGATGTGAATAATAATGAGAATGTAAATAATGAAGATGGAATGAGATCACCAATGAGTGAAATGTCAACGAGTAAAAGTGATAGATTTTTATATTTTTTTGACAGTTGTACAAATTTAGAAAATTTAGAAAATCAACAAGAACAGCATTACAATAATAACTTACAAAATAAACAACACAACAAACAAAATAATCAAGAATTAAGCAATAATGAAGAAACAAAAGAAGAACAAGAACAAACAAAAAACAAAGAAATAAAAAAAGAAGAAGAAGAAAAACCATTAGAATGGTATTTATCAAAACTTCATTACACATTACACGACGAATTATTAATTAATAAAGAAAAAAGATTACATCACGTAAAGAAATATTTAAATGACATTAAACATCAAGTTCCTTTATTAAAAAGTGTTTATTCCAATTACCATAAAGTAGATCCTTATATTTATAATGGTTTAGAACAAGATGAAGAACGTTTCTTTATTGATAAGAATCATCCACCTTATACAACTTTTACTGCAGAATTCTTTGGTGTGTTGGATTATATCTTTATTTATGAAGATGATAGTAATAATAATGATAATAATAATGATAAGGATTTGGAAGGGTTTAGGAATCAATATCCTAAAGGGATTGTTCCATTAAAATTATTGAGTATTCCACATCATGAAGTGTTGAGAGAACAAACGGCATTACCTAATGAATATTTATCTTCTGATCATATTGGAATATGTGCTCAATTTGAAATTAAATAATTATTAAATATCTAACTGTAAATATTGATTATTGTAAACTGCATGTAACGTCGTCACTTTTCAAAACGAAAATTAAAAAAATGCAAAAATCACACCTTTTCACAACACAACTCTTTCTTCTCTCTCTCGTAATTTATTCTTCCTTTATCCTTTCCTTTCCACTAAATGTCAACAACAATAATAAAAGAATGAAAGAAATAACAACAACAACAAATGGCAATCAAGTTCTTTTTTGGATGGGTTTAGAAAGAACAAAAGAAAATATTCAACAAGATTTACAATTCATTAAAATTCACGCAGAAAATGAAGAAATTACACAAATAAGTTATGAATCACATAATTTAGGAAATAATGGATTATTTATTGATAATAAATTTACTAATGTTTTAAATTCTTTACAAAAAACAAAATTAAATTCTTTTTATCCAATGATTACAACAGTTAATATACCAATGTTACAAGAATTATTATTAAATAAAACAAATATGAATTTCTTTATTAATCAAGCATTACAATATAGTTTAATAAATGATATTACAGGTTTTAATATTGATTTTGAACCATTACGTTGTAATGAGTCAACCGCTTTAGCAAATGATTTTGTTCTATTTATAGATACATTTGCTAATCAATTACATAAAATAAATAAGAAATTAACAGTTTGTGTTGCTTCTTGGTCTTATTTTTGGGACATTAAAAAGTTAATTAACACTTCTGTTGATAAAGTGATTACAATGGATACTTATGCAACGAATGCAGATACTTTTAATAAAATGTTTTATTCTACATTAGATTTAATTGGTAAGGAGAATATTAATAAATTAGGTGTTGGATTAATGACAGATTTGAGGGTAAATGAAACTGAATTGTTTAGAAGAATTGATTTAATTAAAGGAAAGGGAATTAATGAAATTGATGTTTGGCAAATGCCACCTCCTTCAGATTTTTGGTGGAATGCAATGTATAAATATTTACATAATTAATTATCTATAATTTATTAAAATTTATTAAAATTTATTAAAATTAGAAACATCTTTATCAGCAAAAAGACATAAACCTGAACCATATTTTTTAAAATTTAAAAGAAAATAAAACTAATTTTGTGATTAATTCTTTTCTACTTTTATCTAAAATATTATTTTCTTTATATTCAGCTACAGTTGACATAAAATAATCCTAAAAGAAAGGAGTAAATGTTAATTCATCTTTTTTAATAATTAATAATAATTTATTTATCCTTCTTCCTTCAATAATTGTAAAATCCATTACAAGTATTGCTGGATTTCTAGATCTTTCAAAAAACCGTAAAAAAAACGCTCCGTAGTAACCCCAAAAAAATATTGTAAAAATTAATAAAATACTGTTTAAAATTAATAAATATATATTTTTTTAAATTATGAATAAACTTAAAAAGAAATTAAAATCTATAATTATTAAATTTAAAGAAAAAAATAACCAAATTCAAGTATAAAATTTAAAAATCTACAGCACTACAGGTTCCCGAGAAGTCTCCCATCTCAGTACTAATGTAGCCCTACTGTGCTTAACTTCTCAAATCGGACGGGATGAGGTGCTTTCACAGTGGTATGGCCGTAGATGTTTTATATCAATTCACAAGCAAT
>CADWAF010005527.1:0-12706 GCA_902984215.1 Willaertia magna | reverse complement strand
TTCCAAGTACAACTTTTGAACATTTAGAACGATTTGAAAATTCTTATTTAAAAAAGAAAATATTTGTAAATAATTTTATTGAAAATTATTGTAAAGAAAATAATGAAAAGATGAGATTTGTTGATATTTGTAATTTATTGAGTTATAAAGATTGTGATGAATTGGAAAGAAAAATGTATTGGGATGATTGTTTACATTTTACACCAAAAGGATATGATAAAATTGCTGAAATTTTGTATGAAACTAGTTTGAGGGATTTAATGAGCAAGTTGCAAAATAAATACTAACATAAAACAACTAATTGCGTCGACCGGGAATCGAACCCGGGTCGCAGCGATGGCAACGCTGCATTCTACCACTAAACCATCGACGCTCCTTATAAAAATGTGTATTAAATTGATCTAGATAAATAGAATTGCGGTTTGCATTGTGTGGCGGTAATTTGTTGGATGATAACTTTGGTAATTATTTTAAAAAATTATTAATATTTAAAATATTAAAGCAAAATTTAATCGATTTCAACGTGCAAATATTTATTTTATATTAAATTAATTTATAATTAAATTTACTAAATGTTATTAATATTAAATTAAAAATATTTAATTAGATAAACAGTATTTTATTAAGATAATGATAGGTTATTAAGGTTAAAGTTTAAGGTTGTTTGATTATTTGTTCACATTACAATTTCTGCTTGAGAATTGTGCTTGTTGTTGGTTTGTTCAGCATTTGTTACAGAAAAAGTTGTATTAGCAAATAAACTAGGAGTATTACCAGCTAAAAATCCATTAAATAATTCACCATTCTCGCCTTTTCCTCTTTGAGCAAATTCATAATATGCATAACTCCAATCTCGCTCAACTAATTCATTATTTTCATCTCTTAATAGAACCTTTTCTGTAACTGCTGCTGTTGCTGTTTGCCTCAATTTTTGTGGTCCTACAATTCCACCTTTTTTCATTGGAATTTTACATTCCTTTTCTAAATAGTCAATTGTGTCTTCAATAGTTTTAAGTTTCGAAATATTTTGTCTGTTAATATAAGCAGTAAAGTGATTGACGGACCATCCATGAATTGCTGTCCATGCTGCATATTGACTTTCTTTATTTAATTCTAAAACATCCTTTTCGTAAGGGATTGACCATTGTCTTTTAAAAACATTTAATAAACTTTGTGACAAATATTTCTTCTCTAAATCCTTAAGTTCTGATTGATTACGTTCTACAATATCAAGTAATCTTAAAGCATCTCTATCCAAAGGATCTTTGGCATCTATCAATATTTCCTTAATAATTTTCTGATTCTTCTTTGATAACTTTTGTACCTCCAGCTGCGAAATGAAAATCTTTGGGACATCTTGATCTTCAGGGAACTCAAAATGTTGAGCGTATAGATGGGTATCCTTAAAAAGATAATCGCCTTTATCTTTATAGCCAAATGGTTTAAGTACTCTAGCTAAAGATTTAACACCACCCCAAGCTACATTGTTCTTTTTACTGCTGTTGGTTGGTTCGATGTGAAAAGTTCTAAGCGCAATATGGTCGTTTACTACGTTACCACCTAATGTGTAGTTAATGTCAACGTATTTTCTAGCATAAGGCACTCTTATTAGGTATTCTTTCCACAATTCATCTGTGACTTGCTTTAAAACATTGTAATTCTTACAGGTGTTGGTGGACAAAACGGTTTTCACAGCAGGTTGACTAACTTTAGATGTCAAAGTTGAAAACATTCTATTTTTTTAGTTGTGTGTAAATTATTTACAATCTTCCTATTCTTTCTTAAGAAATCTTTTTATTTTCCTCGCTGATTTTAATTATTTTGTAAACTTTACAGTTTTGTAAATTTTTATTTTGTAAAAGGAAAAGAGTTAAATCAAAGTATCCAATAAAAACATGTTTAAAAAAGGTTCAATGTAAAAAGAAGTAAACTGATAAATTCTTTCAGATAAATTTTTTCACTAAAGATAACATTGATTAGCAAATATGCATGAAATACTAATTAACTATGATTTTTCAAAAACTACTTTAATCCTTTTCATTCTCAAAACATAATATAAACCTAATATATAACAATAGCCTAGAATAATAGTTGTTTAAAAAGTAGAAAGGAAGAATTAAAATATTTTTCTAAAACATCTTCTAAGGTGATTGTTGTAATTCTCCACCGTCTTTAAGGACCCCATGTAAAGTATACCGCCAAAAAAAATACGGATAAATATGAAAGGAAGAGTTGATCTATCTTCGAGGTTGTTAAGCCTTTGGATTGGAATAATTGGATGGGTGTTGTTAATTGAAATTCCGAAATCTTCATTAAGCTCTTCTTATCAAAGTACTGTAACTTATGGTGGAAGAGTATCAACTTATGATCTTTATGGAATGTCTTATGGTAAGTGTTTTTAGCCTTAATAATTATTCGCTAATGAACTGACGATAAAAACAGACGATTATAAAACAGCTGAATTATCTGAATCAAATACTTTGACACGAAAGAATGTAATGTCCTTAAAGTACACAACAACGTGGTGCTCTATTCCATTCGTTAACTCAAAAACAAATCCTGTACAGTATCAAAAAAGACAAGAAATTTGTGTATATGATTCATCTTCAAAGAAATTCTATACAGTTTCTGATGGATATAATGTATATCAATTTAATTATAAACAAAATGAAACATTACTTCAAAGTGTTGGTAATTATAATGTCCTAAAAGAGGGTAATGTTCGTTTACCAACAGCTTATAATGGTCACGAGTTTATCATTGTAAATAGTGAGGATGCCTTATATGTTGACAATTCAACAATTAATGGAACTGTTCTCCTTAGATCTTCTGATATAAGAAGCGATGAGGTAATGAGAAAAGAAAAATATCGCTTTAGAATTATAAACCACCCATCAGGGAAAGGTGTTTACATTTCAAGTACGCTACTCCCATCACTTTGTTTTTCTATTGGTAATTATTCCATTATTGACAAAATGTTCTATGTAGATATGAAATACTGTAATACCGGGGATGACAAGCAAAGGTTTTATTGGACTGGAACCTTTTTGCTTACTTCAATTAAAATTAATCCACCAACTAACTCCCTTCAACCAAGGGATGATGTACCGTACACCCTTAGATTTTACTCCCTTATGTATGGTGATAGTGTCGGATTTGCAGAGATAAATACAAGGGCTTCTTCTTTATTATCTCTATATCTAGTAACTGCTGGAAATGAAGGGAAAAGACCAATGGCAAATAAAAGGGATGTACTATCCGGGGATCCTAATGTTGAGTATTTTTATAATATTACTACTACTCCATGGGTTGTTAATACGTCAGACCCAACCTTACTGTCTCAAATAAGCAATAGTTACATTAGATTTTATTACTCTTCCAGTGTTAGAACAATACCATCAATTATAAGTATTATTGTTATCTATTTAATATTTGAATGGATGTATTGTAATTAGAAATTTGAAAACAGTTACCAATGATTGTTGTCATCTAATAATAATACGTTCTTAATTTAGGATTTAATTTTATCTTTGCTTTGGTAGTAATACTTTTAAATAGGAAATTTTCTCTTATTTAAATGGAAATTTAAAGAAAGTTTTGTCAACTTCAACAATCCAAGATAAAAAAGATGACCAATTCAAATATGAGTTGTAAAGCAATTCTAGTAATATCTGCTGTTCTTATGGGTTTTGTTCTAATGAACATTTCTTTTGTAAATAGTCAAGACGGTGGTAGCGAAAATCCAATTATTGTAAACTCAACTATTGGTAAGTATATATTAACAACTAAATATTATTTAACAACAGTAATAGGCAACAATACATTCCCTGGGACTAACATTACAGAACCTTTACCTGGAAATAATACCTTAATTAATGTAACAATGCCAAACGATAACTCCACAGTAATTGTAAATAATTCAACTGTATCAAACTCAACAACCTCAAACAACAACTCAACTTCAGGAGATAACAATCCAACCTATCCTCCAAGTGGAGCCACAACAACTCAACCTGGGTCTCCTAATAATCCAGGTGGAGTTTTTGGGGACAAAAACAACAATGATACTAATCCAACCTCAGGAGCAAGCCACAGTGAATACTCGGGATCTTTTATATGGTTCATAGGTATGGGAATACTGTTACTTTTTGTTTGATGAGTTTTGAGTCTTAATAAAATAATTTTGTGAACATTTTTTTTGTTTTTGAAAACGACAGCCGCAATACAATTTTAGAATCCAAACCAAATTAAATGGCTAATACGAAAATTAATAAAAATTAAAAAATAAAAAATGCTTCATTTTATTCTCTTGCAAAACCGTGCAGGTAAAACAAGATTAAGTAAATGGTATGACCCATACGACGATGATGAGAAGGAGAAAATTAAAATTGAAGTACATCGTTTAATAACGTCCAGAGATCAAAAATTTACTAATTTTGTTGAATTCCGTAAATTTAAAGTTATTTATCGTCGTTATGCTGGACTCTATTTCAGCGTTTGTGTTGATGTTAATGATAATGATTTAGCATATTTAGAATCAATCCACCTATTCGTTGAAGTTTTAGATCAATTCTTTGGAAATGTCTGTGAATTAGATTTAGTTTTCAATTTCCACAAAGTAAGTACCCACCCAATAATAACCTTACCAAAATAATAATTAATTTGAACTACCAATAGGTTTATATGATCTTAGATGAAATGTTTTTAGCTGGAGAAATAGAAGAAACCGCTAAAGCTGTAATTTTAAGTCGTTTACAATTATTAGATAAATTGGAGTAAACAATTTGTTCTTTTTAAAAAAATAACAATAAAACTTTATCTTTTTTTAAAGAGCTATCCTTTTTTTCTTATTGAAAATTTATTCTTCTTTCTTTTCTTCTGTTTCAGTCTTTGTTTCTTCTTCGGAATTCACCTCAGTTGTTTCTTCTTCTTTTGCGGAAAGTTGTTGTTCAGTTGTTGGTTGACTCTTACCATCTAAACTAGCCATTATATCACCAATACTTTCCGAAAGTTTAGTATCAAACAACATACGAAGTAAGTTATCTCTAGTTTCATCACTTCCTAAATTCAAAGATTCTAAAGCAGTATAACTTTCAGTTAATTTCTCAGTTACTTCACCTTTAATATACTTTTCAAAAGAACCTTCACCATTTTCCTTTTCATATTGTTCTACATCCTTCTCAAAAGCCTTTAAACGAATTAAATCATCCAAGTAAGGAGCTAATGGAGCAGCATCTGGATCCATACGATAATCATAAGCATATTCAGTAATAGGTTCAACATCTTCTTCTAATAAATCAGAAAACTCTTCAGATAACTTAATAGCCTTTTCCTTTTCTTCATTTGTTAATGTAGTTTTAGTTTCTTCAGATAAATCAGCATTATTAATAAAATTGAAAAATTCAGGATGAACATTATCAGTTGCAGAGTTATTATTCTTTAAATATATTAAATGTTCTTTTAATTTCTTATTAGTTTCAAAATCAATTGATTGCCATTTCTTTAAGACTTGTTTAAACATAATACTATTTTCATCATCATCTTGAGCTAATGTAAAATCTTTATTAAATAATTTAGATTCTTGATCTGTATTGGAATGTTTAAATAATATTGTTTCATAATATTTATGGATATGATTGTTTGTACGTGCTTCATCTACTGCTTGTAAAATATCTTCTCTTAATTTTTCAATATTAATTTGTTTATTTGTTTCAAGATTTGAATTTAATTTTATACGAATATTATAACTTCCATTATAAAAGGCTGTAACTGGTCCAGAATGTCCAACGGCTTCATGTTTTGCTAATTTAGACATAAATTTATAGGTACTAAACATTTTAGTTGTAGTTTCTTTTATTTGTGTTTTAACATCAAGCATTTTCTTAACAATTCCTTTCGCTTTTTTAGTTGTATTCATATAGACATTAGGATTCATTTTCTTCTTTGTGTTAAAAAATTATTTTATTCAAAAACCGAGAGAAAGAAACAATAGTTAAAATAGTTTATTTTTTTTTGAATATTTTTTTTTTTCAAAAATTAAATAATTATTTTCTATGTTTTCGCTCTTAATTATGTCTACAGAAAATATCAATTTAATTAATAATTTTATTAGGGTTTACTAGAAATTAAGGTTTTTTTTGTTAATTTTAGAGTAATTCAAAATAGCAACGTGGGTTCCCAGCATCTTACAATAAAAAGAATAAGAACAACCCAGAGTACCGTCATTGAAAGTTTCAACATTCATCCCCTTTTCGCCTACAAATTGAATTGCTGGACCGTGCATTTCTCTTGTCCTCAACTTTTGAGACCTTTTGTTTCGTAATTTTTAGAATCCAAAAAATTATCCTACAACAACAAAAGCAAGAAAGAGGGAAGAACCCTATTGTTAATGCTTTAGAAAACAATCATCTTATGATAAATAATTTTAATTCTGTTGAAAATAAGACTTTAAGAAATTATATTATAATTGGTTATATTTTAGACTTGAATGAGTTTGAACCGATATCCAATGAGTACAGCTGCTACAAGTAATTTAGTAAAGAGTGGCTCCAGAGAGTTTCCGCTAATGGAGCACCCTAGGTGTACTAATTTTCTTTCACGCTCCTGCTCTAAAGAAGAATCAATTTCAGATCTGTTGAGAACTTCATTAGAGCTAGACAGAAAGATTAATAAGTTTGATAAACAGTCTTCCAGTGGTCCCAACACTCCCATAATCCCATTAAAACATGATTATATGTTTACCTCAACATCAACTGGAACATTATTAGATTCAATTAAAGAGCATTCTAATAAGTTTAATAAGAAGCCTTTCAAGAAAATCAAACAGCAATTGGTAGTAAAAGATGAACAACCAATTAGCTATTACATAAATGATGGCGAAAACAAAGAAAAATTAAAGGCTTTTTACTATTCGAATAACAATGAAATTAAGAAATCCTCCTCTCAAGACTCTAACTTGTCTAATGGGTATTCCGATGAGAAATCTTTGCTATCTTTAGCAAATAAACAAATTTTATCACCTCATCAAGACACCAAAGATATCTTTAATATAGAGGAAGACTTTAAAATTGACACAGAGCTCCAATCACTTGAAAATGGATCATTTCATCCAACTAAGAATTCTAATTTTTTGGAGATGAAGGCCTTACCTTTGGCCTCTATGGCTTGTACTAATGATGGAGTTGAGCATCATAAAGAATTATTAGAAAGTGTTGGCTTACCATTCTTAATTGAAAATGAGGTTGGAACAGGCAATTTGGTTTTGAAAATTCAAGACGAAAAGAAAGTTAAAAGCCACTTAACAGATTTAATCTTACTGATAATTATTACTATTGTTTTCCCACCAATTATCGTTTTTACTTTGCCTTATATCATTAGCATGCTGCTAAAACATCATAGAAAAGTAAAACGAGAGAAATTAATTACTCGATACTTAGTTTTCAATAATCAAAGATTTCGTTTGGAAAAACGAATCTATGGTAGGGGCCAATCCCCATTATCACTAGTTCCAGCATATAAATTAGTGACAAAGAAGAAATCATGTAACTCCCTAGAACACGAAAAATTTCCAATATATTATAACGATATAGAGGATTTTGAGGTTGAATTGGATAAGTCTACACCTATAGAAGAAAATTCCAGTGACTCCCAGCCTAGTTGTTTTGTTTGTTGTGTTTTAAAATCAGGAGGCAAGGTGAGGTTAAATGTAGAGGAAACAAATACAGTAGATATTGCCACCAAGAAAGTAAAACAATTAAGGACAGCTTTTGAAAAATCTAGAGCTAGAACTGTCAATAATAGTCACTTTGATAGAGTACATGATGAGTTTGGAAGAAAGAGGTCATTAAGTTGGTCTCATAACCAATTTTTATCTATGGACTTTGATTAAATTAATGGTGATAACGAGTACCTTCTCAACTTGCTGTACTTGTTTAATTTCTTTTAGCTTTAATGACAGATATTTGATACAACTAAAACAAAACAATTTAAAAGAAAGTATGACCTTTACTCAGAACGCTTTACAATTAGAATATAATTGGTTGTTCAGTAATTTTTATTCCTATTGCAATAAATACCCTTCACTAATCATTACAAAGTTACAAAGAATCAAGAAAAGGACATCTCCCCAAATTAAAAAAAAAATAAACAACAAAGAGGAACGGCTCTTTGAAAATATTTTTAAGAGATCCAGGCTCGTATTGAACCGTTTTCTTCTTTTTGTTACCGTAGAAAATATTTGAATAAAATCTTTGTAGAACTCTTTCGCAGTAATGAATCCCCCAACAACAAAAAATAGTAGTAGAGCTAACAAAACCGCCTACAATAATATAGGCTTTCAAAACACTAATAATTCTACCTTTGACAGTAGTAACGTTACTACTCCGGTCTCAACCCCTTTTGTTTTACCTTCTCCATCTACACCAACTACCATTCCACCTTCCACTTCTACTTTTTTTTCTCCTTCTAAACCTTTATCTTCAAATAATCAACAACAAGCCTTCTATAAATCAAATCCCTTCCAAGCTCTTTCTAATAGTAATAATTATTCCTCAATGATAACTCAATTTCATAATGTAACAAATAATAATGAAGAAAATATAATTTCTGAAGATGGAGATGATATTATATCTGATTTAAATCATTCTTTTAATAATAATAAAATAATATTAAATAATAATGAAGAAGATATAGATATAAATCCAACTACTTTTTTAGTGGAAGATATGGATGATAATAATTTAAGTTATTCTTCTTTTTTATCTAATGACGATGAAGAAAATTTACAAAATAATTTACAAAATAAAAAGAATAATAATAATTCAACATTGTCACCTCAAAAAGTTGTAAATAACAATACAACTATAAATAATTCAGAAGATATTATAATAGGAGAGGGAGATATCATTGACTTTTTAGAAAATAATAACACGAAGAATAATTCCACCAATTTTCATAATACCGCTAATAACAATAATAATATGAATTTTAGTGATATTAATAATAATAGTGGTACTATTCCATTGTTAACTAGAGAGGCAATTTTACAACAATTACAACAGCAACAGATGATGTTAAATGAGATGCTTCCATATTTAATTGAAGGAGGTTCTCAACAATATCCTTATGGATATTTAATGAATTCAAATCCATATTTTAATAATAATGAAATGAATATGGAAATATTACAGAGACAAAGAGAAATGATGATGTTAATGAATACACCACAATTTCAACAACAACAGACAATGATGTCAATGATGGGAAATAATAGTTTCAATAACGATGAAATTATGAGATTGATGATGATTAATAATATGTATTTAAATAACAACAATACTAATAAGATCAATTCTGGAACCACTAGTGTATTACCTCAATCATCTAATAATGTTACTAATAATATTAAAAAGAGTGATAACAATGACAGTAAAAACGCTACAGTAAATGGGAACAATACTATCAAAAAGAGCTCTTCATCTACTAGTATAAAAAGTAGTTCTGGTGGAGGATTGGTTAGAACAAAAACGATGACTGGAATAAATTTATTTGCAAACAATAATAATAATAATACAAAAGTAGATAATAATACTAGTAATTTGGATACGTTTGGTTTGGTAATGGAAGAAATTCATCAACATCAATTACAACCTAACAACCACACTGGAATATTTGTTTCAAACAGTGATAGTAATGAAGATATTGGTGGAATGAAACGTTCTTCTTCTAATATGAGTATATCTAATCACAGTGTATCTAATAGTAATAGTAATAATGGTATGAAACTTACAGATTTTAGTAATATGACAAATAATAATACATTTAATTCATTTGTAAGATCACCTTCTAATTCATCCATTTCAAGTTGTTCTTCGATATCAAGTTGCGGTAATGCATTTAATAATTTAATGATATCAAGTAATAGTTATGATAATTTAGATGATATTAATGGAATGAAAAGATCACAATCGATGTCTGCCATTAATAATAACAATCACAGCACACACAACAGAAAAGTATCTACAACCGCTAGTAGTGGATCGTTTAAAAGAAGTACTAGTAATACATCTATCTCTAATATGTCAACAAATAGTAATGATTCAAATGATAAAAAGAGAAAAAAGTCAAGCAATAATACTGTTAGTAATAGCTCTAGTTCAAATCATCACCATCATCATACTGTACATAATAACACTGGAACATCTACAAGTACTAGAAGAAAGAAACCATCACATACATCCTCAACAACACCAACAAGTACAGTTACTACGAATAGCGGTAACAGTAATGGTGGTAGTGGTGGAAGTATTTCAGTAAATAGTCAATTAGGAGAAACAGAAATAATATTTGATAATAACAATGAAAGTATTTCCTCTTTTAAACCCCAAAGAAAAATTAAGAAATCTATTTCTACACCATCGGTCAGTTCTTTGACTGGGGAGAACAATAACAATTGTAGTACTGTACCTAATAGTCAACAACAAACTCTATCACCTAATACTAATAACAGTACTCAACCATTTGTTTATAATAATGTGAAGGTAATTAACATGGACATTAGCTCTGAAAATAGTAATCAATCAATGGCAAGTGCTTCTAACAGTGGTAACAATAATAACACAACAAGTACAACCGGAATGAAGAAATCCATTACCTTCGAGTCTGTTACACCACAAATGATGGCTGTTAATTATAACATGTGTAATAATGGCAGTAATGGTAACAATAATTCCAAAAAGAAAATATCCTTTCAAGATGAAAAGAAATGGAAATTTCACGCATTCGACAGTGCTGATAAACCAATTAAAGACGATAATGGTTTTACATTCCACTTTTATAAACCAAAAGGCTAGGATTCAATCCACAAAACAATTTTGTAAAGGTTCTTTTAATGAACAGTAATTTTTGTGTTAATTTTCAATTCTTTTCTTGATTTTCTTTGTCTACAGTGAAATCAACCTGAACTCTAGTAGATTACAACATCATATCCCGCCGAATTTCTCGTATAAAAATTGGTTGACTGGAATTTTAAACGTTTAACACCCATCATTTCACGTCAGTTCAGTCTCACAATTGATGGATGTGGTTCTGTATTTATTTTTCTGCAAATTTGTTCTGAAACAATTCCACATTCAAAAAAAAATAAATCAAAATGAAAGTTATCGTTTTATTAGCTTTACTCTTGAGCTTAACCTACATCAACTATGTTAACTCACAAACCTGTTCTGCTAAGTGGGTTCAAGGAACTAACGATGGTACTCTCTCTGCTTCATTCGTCTCATGCCCAGTTGGTCAAATCACTGGAACTGATAATGGTAAAACTGTTTGTTTAGATTATGCAACAACTGCAAAGAATTTATTAGGTTCTACTTGTACTGCTGATTCTGAATGTAAATTCACATGGATGACTTGTCAAGGTGGTAAATGTGTTGTTAAACAAACTAGAAGAGAAGGTGATGCTTGTTCCGTTAAACAAAACTGTGCTACATCTTACAGTAGAACTCAAAACTGTCACTCAAGTGTCTGTAAACCATACACATATGTTTATCTTAAGAAAGGTGAAACATGTTCAGGATCAACTGTTGATGATGCAGCAAATACTGTTAAGACTTGTGACACTAACTTATCTTGTGCTCCAAAAGATTTAACTACAAGTGTTTGTTATGAACTTAAAGCAAACGGTGAAAATGAAGCATGTAACACAAAGGATGATACTAATTTAATCTTAAATACCTGTAAATCTGGTTTAACTTGTATCTCAAGCGTCTGTAAACCAGTTACTATTGTCAAACAAGGTGAATCATGTGCAGATTTCCCACAACAACAAAAGATGTGTGATACCAATTTAATGTGTAGAAAGGCATCTTCATCTGCAACCACAAATACTTGTGAAAAATCAGCAGATTGGGATCAATATTGTGATAGCGATGCAGCTTGTTTATGGGGTGGTGTTCAACATGGTTCTTTAACTACTTGTGCACAAAACGTTTGTAAGAGAAAGTATGAAAAGAAGGATAATGAAGCTTGTGAAAAGAATATTGAATGTTATTCTGGATATTGTACTGGTGGAAAATGTACTGCAGTTTCTGCAAAATGTTCTACTACTAATGCTTGTCCAACTTATGATGGTAACTTTGGTTGTGCTTGTGGTGGTAATGTTACTGCAGTTGGTTCAGAAGGTAATTGTGTTGCTTCATGTCAAGGTTTCTCAACTGATTTACAAGCATGTTTATGGAATAATTATTACAATGATATGTCAACTGTCGTTCCAGCAATTGGTTCATTAGGTTATTCTCAAATTATTGATACTGGTGCAGCAGCTTTCTCTAAATGTAAGGAAGAATATGCAAACTTATATACTTGTTTAAAGAATAATTTAAGTGCAGCTGGTATTAAGAACGTTGGTACTTTAGATACCACAATTGTTGATTTAGCAACTGCAACTGCTGCAACACCAAAATACACTAGACCAATTCAAAGAAGTTCTGCAGTTAGTGTTGTTGCATCTATGGTTTTAATGATTGTTGCAATCTTCTTAGTTATGTTCTAAATGTTTTAATAATTTCCTAATCATAAAGTTAATAAATTAATTATTATTTATTCAAATGTCGTTCAAATATCACTGCCCAGCAAGACCAAAATAGAATGATTATTTCCTTAACGCCACGGGGCTGGTGAACGTTTCGGTCACGAGTGCGTAAGCACGAGT
>CADWAF010005524.1:0-19348 GCA_902984215.1 Willaertia magna | reverse complement strand
ATTTCCAATCTTATATGTAAATATCTAATGAAACTAGTTCTTTCAATTTGCTTCTAAATAATTAAATTTAAAAAAAATTTAAAAGGCAAAATAAGACAAGCTCGGAAAGGTCAATTCACAAATAATTTTATTAAACTGTTTCTTCTTTTAGTTCAATATTAGAACTATCAGTATTGTTTGTTTCTTGTTGTACGTTTTCTGCATTCTTACGTTTCTTGTAGAATAGAGCAACAAGAACTAAGCCTACAAATACCGTAGAAAGAACAGCAGTAACAGTAACAATGGCTGAAGAAATTACATATGGATTCATGATAAAACTAAAAGTATTAGCTTCAACTAAATTACCTTCTTGAGTTTCAGTTTGTTCAATACGAATAACTCTTTGAGTTTTAACAGTTCCTTTCAAAAGAGAAGATATTTGAATATTTCTTGCACTTCCAATAAATCTTGATTCAATATGAACTCTGCATACTTCTGGATTAGCGGAGATACCACTTAATAATGAATTAATTTTGAATTTTAAGAAGTATTCCTTAGCAGATGGTGTTTTAGAATCTAAGGCTGCATCTCCATTAACACTCACAACTACATTGTTTTGAACAGTGCCTGTAGTAACTAAGCTTGCCTTTCTTGTGTATGAATCTCCAGCACAACCTTCAGAATAAGGGAAAGATCCACTAACACCATTTACACAACAGATTACAGCGTTATATGGTGTGAATTTATAACCACTAGGAACAATAATATCATTGTTATCTATCTTATTTCCAAGTAACACATTGTCAGTTGTTGAATAACTAATTGCTGGACGTAAGGAACCATCTGCAACAATATAATTAGAAATTGTTGATGTGATTGAATCTCCAACAACAGAGGCAGCGTCAGAAGGAACTGTATAGATTAAATCGAATGGAATTGTGACATCTCTAGTATTTGCAATAACGTTATTTGAGGCATCTTTTTCATCCATTTTGAATGCCAATGAATAAGTGTCGTCTAAAATTCCGCTGACTTCACCAGCACTTTCAAATGTCATAATTTTGCAAACTGGATCAGTTCCACAAGAAATTTCATTTGTTTTAACTCCAAATACAACATTTGATTTACTCAATGAGAAATCTTTAAAATCTGCAACCTTGTCGAATGTGCTGGAAACTTTCATTGTCATTTTCAATTTCTTTGAGGTTTCATCAATCCAAACTCTTGTTACAACAAGTTTTGCAACCTTATCAACAGATGTAAACTCGGATTCAGATGGTGTTAAACTGAATTTAAATTGCAATTTAGAATCAAATTGTGATAAAGTACAAACATCTTCTCTATGAACTGAGTAGATTGAAGCTAAGAAAGTACTTGCAATTAAACCATTTCCATCTTGTGAAACAGTTACAACAAAAGGTGAATTATTTGCGAAAACGTCAGCAGTGCTAAATTGATACTTGTAACTTGTTCCACAATTAGTTTTTTCAGCAACAGTAAATGGTGAAATATCAGGTTGACTATTTTCACAATTTGCATTTTCCTTTTTAGTGGTGCTTATTCCTGCAAAATGATAAACACTAGCAGTGCTGGAATTTGACATTGTTACCATAATTCCAAATTGTTTTGTTCCTGAATTATAGAAAGGTTCAATTATTGGTTTTGGAGCACCAAATGAGTTTTCTTTGAAAGGATTTGGACAAGTACAAATATTAGGACCAGTACATGCACCATTATTAACACAATTACCAACTAAATCACAAGAATATGCAGAACAAGAACTATTACCTTTCCAACCACTATTACAAGTACAGACATTTGGTCCAGAACATACACCATTACCATTACATCCATTTAAATTTTCGCAAGATGGAACAGAACATTGAGCATCTCCATTCCAACCAGAATTACATGTACAAGTATTTGATCCAGAGCAAGTACCTTGTCCATTACAGTTGTTAACACCATCACATGAAGGTAAAGAACATTCTGCGTTTCCTTTCCAACCAGAGTTACAAGTACATTGATTATTTCCAGTACATGTACCATGACCGTTGCAATTATTTAAAGCAGAACAATCTGGACCAGTTATAGGTGCAGTTTGACAAGAGTTTCCAGACCATCCATCAGTACAAGTACATGTGTTAGGACCTGTACAAGTTCCATGACCACCACAGTTATTTACTGCTTCACAAGAATGTGCGGAACATTGTGAATTACCTGCCCAACCTGGACCACACATACAAACACCATCGGCAATACAAGTACCTTTACCATTACAATTATTTAAACTGGAACAATCTGCAGAAAGAGTAATTACATAAACACCACTACCTCCACCAATATAAATTTTACCATTCGGTGCGATAATACCTGATTCTAAAGATGATACTGTGGCAAGATTTGTAATTTGATTTGTTGCAAAATCATACATGTAATAGGAACCTCCTGAAGGATAAAAGAATTTTTCGTTTCTGATAGCCACACTCCAATAAGAGCTCAAAGTAGAGCCTAAATTCTTAACTACCTCAGGGGTTGTGGAATAAGAATTTCCACTAACAACATACTTCACCAAATTGGACCCAGAAACCATATATAAGTCGTGTGTCAAAGGATGGAATACTACATTACCAAATGGCAAAGTAATTCCAAGCATACTGTTTGTATTAAAATCATAGATAAGCGTTTTACCTGATGTAAATCCAATTGCCATTCTTCCAGTAGATTTATCAATATTAATTTGATGAATTGTTGGGCTTTCTGAAAAGGTCTTAAAAACTTCATGATTGCTGCTTGGATTGTTTAAGTTTAATCTGTAAATAGTTAGAGTGGTAGCGAAATAAATGTATCCATCATAATAGTTGATACCTTCCCAATAGTTACCTGAAGTAACACCAGACATAATCTTAAGAACTACTTTGGTATTGGTGGTAGTATCAATCTTGTATATAGTTGGATCATTGTGATTGGCTGATAAGTAATAAACGTTATTGTCAGGACCAATTGTCCATGAGTCTAACCATGTTTTGCCACTATCGACATCCCATAATTTTGCAACTGTCACTGAGGAATTTACCATTGCCACAGAGCTCAAGAGAGCAACTAAAAGGCAATAAATAAGCAAGGAAATGTTTTTCATTTCAAATTTTTTTTTTGCAATCAATACCTTAACACTAATTACTTTGGTCACTTTTATTCAAAAACCATCTTCACCATCGTAAGTTCACAAATTGTCTTTGTCAATTTATTCAGGAAAGTGAATTTGTTATTTGGCCTTTCCATGACAGAATAACAACATGTCATTGCCATATTTTATGCTTTTTGACAATTAAAAAAAAAAACTCTTAAAAAGGCCGAAACAATTTTGCCATATTTATTTTATTAATTTTTGGATAAATGTTTTCATTCTTTTCACTTTTCCTGGAACCTTTGGCTCAGTTGCAGCATTAACAGGCTGAATTGAAAAAGCATAACTTTTCCTTGAAGATGATGCATTCCATGAACAAGGCCTTTGGCTATTTTTCACATTAAAAGTTTCTTCTTCGTTAACAGTTTCAGTGCTTGTACGAGTTGGATTGGTTGTAGTTTTTGGAATAATTTCAAAGAAACTATAGTCATCTTCTTTCCTTTGAGGCAATAATAAATACTGAATCGTTTCAGTAAATAAAGTATTAACATTCTCTCTTTCTTTAGAAGAACATTCAAAATATAAATGATGTCTTAATTGACTTCTGGCATTATCTATTAAATCAGTAGTAATCTCACTTTTAGCTTTCAAATCGGATTTTAATCCAACTAAAACTATTGGAGTATTCATTAGAGAATTATTCCATAAATATTCATTGATTTCTAGTAACCATTTGTCTGTTACATTCAATAAGGATTGTTTGTCATCAAAACTGAAACAAACACAAAACACATCAACTTGATGATAAGTCAACTTTCTCATATCCCTATAACATTCTGAACTAGAACAATCTAACATACTAATATTTACAATACTTTGTTGTCCAAATAGACCTGGAACTGTTACCGTTGTGTGAAAACTATCAAATACAGTTGAGATATATTCTTCAGCATCGAAATAGTTACAGGCAAAGCTAGATAATAAACTTGTCTTTCCAATTCTTGCATCTCCAATTAAGATTAGTTTTTTCCTTAATATTTCTATATTTCCTTGACTGTTTGTTGAGGAAGAACTGTCTGAACTACTTAGCGAGGAATTGGTACTAGTGCTACTCGAAGAACTGGTTTCACTACTTAAACTATTACGTTTAAGGCTTTTTCTCTTTAAACTATTACGCTTCAAAGCTCCTGCAATCATCATGTTTGTTTTTTATATTTGAATTGTTTCATAAGCACAGTTGGGCCTACCTATTTAACCATCTTGTCTGATTGAAATTTTTTGAGGTAAATTTTCTTACATCACGGAAACAGGCAAGTAAAGCGATTGAAATTTTTTTATTGAACGCAGATGTGATGGGTTTTTAACTGATCAAGCAACAAGAAAACAAGATCAAAAATTACGGGAATAATAATTTAATGAGTAGAGGTTCCTCTAAGAAACTCTCGAGCATTGTACATATTTATTGGCACAGGGAGGGAAAAAGGATTAGCTAATTTAACAAAGTAACTTATTGACGGTTTTGAATTTCGTCGCAAAGTTCAATTATTCTCTTTGATTGAACCATTTCAGCAATCTTCTTGATTTCTTCAACATTTTCCTTGGTAATGTTCTTCATGATCATACTTTCACATTCAACTTGTAAATCTTCTAATAAGAATTTGTGTGCTAAGATCCATACACCAACGACATCATCAACTTCTACTTCGAATTCTCTAGTGTAGATATATTTCAAGATAGCTAACATTTGTTTTTCAGTTGCATCTTCAATTTCAATTCTCATAGTCTTCTTTTGCTCATTTTCAACATCACCTAAAAGCATACCATGGAAATATTTGCAAGCACTAGTTAAGATAACTGCGTGGCAAGGGACTTCAACATCCTTATCTTCTTCTTTACAGACTAAAGTTAAATCAGAAAGATTCCATTTACCAGTTCTTAAGTTTTCGAATGCCCATTTCATATTTTTCCACCAAGTGGATTCTGGAACAGCAACATTCTTAGTCTTATCAAGATATGTTTCAGCAATAATTTCTAATCTGTCTAATTTTAAGTATCTTGCTGCTTCTTGGGTTTCTTTGATCAAATCCTTTTCAGTATCCTTATCCCAACTAACTTTATCAGTATATAAATACTCTAAAACTTCTTTGAAAGCCTTGTGGGTAACTCGTTTATCTAAAGTAATTTGCATTCTACCGTTTACTGTTGAGATTGAGGTACCAGAAACATCTAAATTTCTCCAAGTATCTTCTTCGCCGCTCATTTTGTTTTTGGGTTAATACTTTATTTTTTTTTGTTTTAAAAATGAGATTATCACTATTAAATTTTTTTGATTTATACTGACCAGTTGGAAGAAGGCACGCATTACAAAATAATTGTAAAATTGTTCAATGAAACCCATCTATTGGCCTACCCACCTCTTTGACATTTGAGAGTAACACATCATTAACCAACAGATGTTATCATGTGAACTAACCGTGAACAAGATCAAACCATGATCAAAACCAAAGTTTAATAGATCAAAGTACAATTTACACAACAAATCTTATTTTTGTAATGCAACACCATCATCATTGCAAAACAATGATTTTCGTTGATCTTCCATTGCATGTATTTAAAAAATAAACATTTTGATTCGAGCTCTATCTTATAGTTTGGTTTTCATAAGTTATTGCTTTTCTCTGTTCTTCTCTTCTCTTAATAGCCGGTATTATCCTTGGTGCCAGTAAGGATAAAAAACCAGAAAATCGCCAAACAAAAACCATATAAACAAAATATTTAAAAATCGTAAACAAATCAATAGACCCCATATCCAACGAATGAACAACTAATACCTCACCAGTTTGTAATACTGTAGAATTAGCTAACCTTTCTAAGGGATCCCTTAACTCTTTACCAGCGTCAGCACCCAACCTTTCTAACCAACGTAAATAACCATTATTCCTTCTCTTTGAAGATTTATTTGTTGTAGCAGCTGCATCTAAATTGTTGGACCTTGTCTCTACATTTTTTGGCGCTTCATTATTACTGGAAGATTTCCAGAAATTTGTTGAAAAAATTGTAGATAAAACGCTACTGTTATTACTTGGTTGACCTGAATCTTTTTTTTGAGAATTGGTTTCCTTATTATTATTGTTATTAGGGGAAGGCTTGGAAGAGGAAGGGGTTGTAGAGGTTTTGTTATTTAAGGAAGAAGGTGAAGAGGTTGTTGTTAAGGCTTTATCTTTCTTTTGATTATTATTGTTTTTATCGGAATGGCTCTGACCTATCCCAAACATCCATTGAAAAGGATAAAATACATTATCTAAGAAGGCATAAGTATTATTATTATTATTATTGGAAGAAGAGGATTTTGATTTTTCTTTTGGTTTTTTATCTGATTCACTCGTTGGTGTTGTGGAAGATATTTCCAAATTGGCGTTTGAAGAAGGTGTAGTAGATAAATTTTCTGTGTTTGTAGGAGCTTGGTTTTGTGATTGTTGTTCTGTTTCATTAAAATTATCATCAACAAGAAGGGAAGTAATTTGTTGTTGATAGTTTGAAGATAAATCAATTTCATTATTTCCTTTTAAATAAAGTAATTTATTATCGTCATCATGAATAACGTCAACTACATTAGATGCATCATTGTTATTAGTAGAATTCATTGAATTGTTATTATTATTATTATCACTGCTAAAATTATCAATTGAATTTGAGGTTTTATTCACAAATAATACACCGGAATTAAAATCAAATAAATTGGGTCCTCTTCCCGCAAACATTTTTTAGGAATTTTTTTTGTATTAAATTTTTCCAGCCTAAAAACTTTTGTTACAAAAATTAAAGTTTGTACAAATAATACAATAATAAATAGTTTACTTTGCAAACAAAAACTTTATTTCATAATTACAAAAAATTGTAAAATGTTTCTATGCAAAAAAGTCAATTCTGTTGAGGGAATTATAGAAATAGAAGAAGATGATTGTTGTATGCTTGAACAGGCAGTAGATGGTATGTTAATGAAAACTAAAGATAGCTCTATAATAACAGAAGAGATTAGACAAGATAGTGTTTGTGATTGTACCCATTTGTATTCCTCCAACGACTATAGTCATTCTAACAATAACATTATCGACATTATTACTCACATTAAGGCAAAAATTTAATTTTTATTCAAGTCAACTAAGAATACAAAAAAACAATTTAATCCTTATTAATACCCAATTTATCCAATAAATCTAATATTTCTGTATATTCATAACTCTCTGCATACTCTAAAGGTCCCCATCCTTCATTATTCTTAATATTTATATCGCAATGAAACTCTTTAGCTAAACATTCTGCAGTTTCGAATTTTCCATTACTAACAGCTGCATTAAAACAAGTAAAGCCTTTCTCAGTAACAACATTTAAATGATGAGGAAAAGTTTGCATTAAAAGTCTAACCATTTCAGTATTACCATTAATTGAAGCAAGATGACAGGCTAAGTTACCTCCTTCAGAAGGAATATCTCCATTAAGTAGATCTTTATATTTCATTAATAGTTTTAAACAAGGCATTGAATCATAACGACAAGCTAATGTAAGTGGAGTCCATGAACCCTTTTCACTAACTATATTTAAACATTCACGCAAGTCATTTGGATAATTCTTTTCTAATAAATTTAATATCATCTCAGTTAATTGTTCATATCCTAATTGTGAAGACCAATGTAAAGCAGTGTAACACCATTCATTCTGTTGAATTGCTCTAATTAAAGTAGGATCCTTTTCAATTAACTTTTTAAACATATCAATATCATTCTCTTGAACTACCTTAAAGAATAAATCATGTAATAACATAGTTGCGCTTTTAGCATCCTCTTCTTCTTCTTTTTTTCCTTCTTCTACTAATCTATAAAGTTCTTTTAATACAATCTCAGTAATAGCATGATGTTCATTTTGATAACACCAATAGATTGTACTACCACCATCATCTATACGTGTTAATATATTTGCATGTTTTTCATAAAATAAATATTTAAATGTTTCAATCATTCCTTCTTGACATGTCATCATAATTGCTGTAAATTTATTTTTTGGGTTTTGAACGTTTAATTGATCTGGGAATTTATCTAAAATAACTTTAACGCAATCTGTATGTCCATAAACTAAATATTTTGTAAAGAAATATAGTTTACAAAAGTGTTTACAAAAAATAAAAGAAAAAAACTTACAAGCAGCACTATGTATGCAGTAGTTACCAACACTAATGGATTTATCTACTCGCCCACCATACTCAATTAATAATTTTAAAATATCTGCGAATCCATATCTAGCTGCTAGTGCAGTTGGAGACCAAATATTTGTAGAACTATTTTATCATTAAAATTATAAGAAAATTAAATTTAAAACCATACCTTGTAGAATTTATTATATATTCCAACTCTTCAGGAAAATATTGTTTTAACGATTCCAATAAAAATTTAGTTTGTTCAAAAAATCCTAACTGACTAGTCCAATGAATACAAGTGTAGGCTATTTATTTATTATTTCAATAAATTTTTATAAAATTAATTTTTTGTTTTTCAAAATGAATAATATTTACCCCATTCATTTCCGGTTCTAATTAATAAATATTCTGGATTTTCTTCAATTACTTTCTTAACGATCGATAAGTCATTATTTGTTACATGATTAAAAAAATCTTCTCTACAAGGTGTGAGATTCATTTTTTTTAAATTAAATTTTAATTTTCAGATCAAGTGCACTATTCACCACATGCATAAATAACTGATCATTACAATACTATAAACCAAATTTCAAATAGAGAATATACAGATAATTTACACAATAATTGTTTATTTTCTTAAATTTAAACAAGCAGCATTAATACAATAACGTAAACCAGTTGTTTGTTTTGGACCATCACAAAAAACGTGACCTAAATGTGAATGACAACTTAAACAAACAACTTCAATTCTTTCCATTCCATGTGAATTATCTACAATATATCCAATAGAATCTTTTTGTGCTGGTTTCCAAAAAGAAGGCCAACCACTACCTGATTCAAAAGAAGTATTTCCTTGAAATAAAGGATTACCACAAGCAGAACATTCAAATACACCTTCTTCTTGTTTTGTTTGTTTAATTTGTTCTTTAAAAACTTTATAACCGGAACAGAAACTTGCTTCAGTTCCTCTATCTCTTAAAATTGAATATTGTTTATCTGTTAATAATGTTTTCCATTCTTCTTCTGTTTTTTGTACTTTTGGTGGAGGAAGATCTTTAATGTCAGTTACAATAACAATATCATTGGTACCTTCTGCTTTTTCTAAAAGTTCTTTGGTTTCTTCAAAATAGGATGGCATCTTGAAAGTTCTTCTTTTATTTTGGTTATTAAATACAGTAACTAGTAATGAATGGTTGGATAGTTTCTGACTGGTGGTGGCTTTAAACAGAAGTTTGTTTATTGAATTTTTATTTATGAGATTTAAATGCATTGTTGATTTGATCGCAACGCTTTTTAAGCTTTGTTAGAAATGATGCTTGGAAGGATGAACAAAGGGTTATGCAACGATTCTTTTTTCTAAAGTACAATGTTCTTTCTACTTGAGTCAAGTACACCGTTCATGAAGTAATAAAATAATTTGCAAAAATAGTTGTTTAAGAATGCAATTATTGTTTTTTCATTGTGTAGGAAAGGAGGCAGACAAAGGCCACCACATTGTAGTCAACTTTGAATAATTTGTTGTCAATTTTGATGCTGGAAAGTCTTCTTTGTTTAGCAAGAACCCAATTTGAAAAAAAATACAAAGTCCCAAAATCAATAAAAAAAAAATCTAAAAAAAATTAAAAAAAAAAATGGCAATGAACATGCTCAACAATTTTTCATTCACTTTTTCTTTGCCAAACAGTAAGTCCGAAACCTAACCACCAGAACTTGAAAAAAAAATGAAGAAGAAAAATTGTAAAAAAAAATTAAAAAATGAATAAACGAAATAGCGCAACAACTGCAGCTAATAATAATAATAGTCATCCTAACAGCAACAGTAATAAAAATCATAACGGTATTGGCAAACCTTCGCATTGGAAGAAACGTATACCTAAAATTGATAAAAACGTATTGGATTTACTTTATGATTATTTTACGGATGGTAAATATTCAAAATTTATTCAAACAAATGAAGCTTCACTACAATCCTCATCGAAACAACAACAACAACGCAGAAAACAAAAAAAGAAAGCAACTACGAAACGTAATAATAAAGAAGATTATGATGATCATGAAGGATTAAACTTAATGAAACAACAATATGAAAACCTTTTAGAAAATAATATAACTTTTAATGAATATTTAAAATCCTTTGAGAAAGAATGGATCATTAAATCTAATGAAGAATTAAACCCAATAAATAAATATTTTGATCAACAAGAAGAAGAAATGTTAAGAAAGAAAAGAGAAAGAAGGGAATATGAACAACAAGAATTACTTTTAAAGGAAAAGGAATGTAATGATCTTGAAGATAAGATTAATTCTTCTAAAAAGGCTTTGAAAGAGTTACAAGTAAAGCTAGAAAGTATCCAACTGCAACAACAACAGCAACAAGCCTTGTTATTACAGCCACATATACCCAACAATGTAACTGCCAATAATAATGCAGGGATACAGCAGCACTCTGCTGAGGAGATGAAGAGTGTTAGCAGTAGTGGAGGTAACCTTGTAGATGCGCATCAAGGCTTATCAACAGGGTCTATGGTAGGGGTTAGTTCGTTGCCTATGTCGGTTGGTAGTGGTTCATCAAGTAGTACGAATAGTAATGCCACTGCAGGTTCGCCATCTTCATCTTCTGTATTGGGACCTAATGTTGTTGCGAATACTGCTTCTTCATCATCTTCACCTATGATGGCTTTTGCTACATCGAATGTGAATAATAATGAATCAACAACAGTGATGAATAATGAAGGAATGATGTTGGATAGTATTTCACCTAATTCAATAACGTCTAGTAATGTGTCAGCAGCAGTTGCAAGCAATCAACAGTCACTTGCTTCACCAATTTCTACATCTAATTCACAATCATCTAATAATATGTCTGCTAAAGGGAATTCACCTAAAGATTTTTCAATGATGATGACTACAGAGAATAATAATATGAATACATCAATGCAACATCAACAACGAAATAATTATCATCACTCTAGGTCTTACCATTCAAATACTAGGACTAATCCATCTCATCATCCTTTAGCTCCTCCAATATTACCACCACAATATCATCATCCTCACTTTCACCATCACCATAATTTCCATCATCCTCCACCTTATTTTATGAATAACAATAGAAGAAGAAAATAAAAAGTTTACTTGTAATTTAATAATAAATTAGTTTTTTATTTTAATAACCTGCAAAATTGTTTTAAAGTGGTGGTTATTACGCCTGACTTGACGAGCTTTGCGTTAGGGTTGACTTTAGTTTGAGCGTTATGTAAGGGTTTGGCTGTTATGTATTTATGTGGTCTGCCAGTTTCAAATTGTATTTTCAAATGTTTTAATTGAGGAAATGTTTTAGATGGAGTTTGGAAAGCATGTAAAATTTCCTTTTCCATATTCCTATGGTTTGGATCAAAATTATTTGGGTGGAAACGAGATGCCTTAATAGTGCCATGGTTTTTTAATAAGTGTTCATACTTTTGCTTGTCAGGCAAAGCTGATACTTTTCTCATGATTGCATCTTTAACTAAATCAACAGCATTTTCCTTAGTCCAACTATTTAAAACATGAGAAATACGATCTACACTTGCAGCATCAAATAAATGTTCAACTTCTGGATCTTCCACCACAGATCTTATTTCTTCTGGAATTACCTCAGAGATAGATTTCACAGTAGAACAAACAACTGTTTGTAATGGAGTAGGAATAGAATCTTTCTCAACTTCATCAAACTTAACAGTCACAAAACCATTTTCATCTCTATTATTCAAACAATATGAAACAATATTATTTGTACTTGGAGCTACTCTATGTTTATAATAATAAGAATATCCTAAACAATTTCCACATAAATAATTCATTAACCAAATAACCATTTGAAAATAATCTGGTGAAATATTATCGACATTATTCTTCCATATCTCATTCCTAGTTGATAAATGACTCTTTCCCTTCTCCTTTTCTTTCATCCTCTTAGCTTCTTGTTCATCAAAAAAGAAAGATAAAAACTCATTAAACTTATTTTGATTTTCAAATATACCTGGATTCTTATCATTAATTATATTAAATAACTCTCCATATTCAAATTCCTTAAATATCTTCATAATAGCCTTACCTAAAGCATCTCTTCTTCTCTTATCAATTGCTGTACATATTGTATGACCATATAATCTAATTTCGCATTTAATACTTGCAGATTTATCTTGTACTTCTTCTCCCTTTTCTTTAACGTGGCTATATATTTCTTCAAAGACATTAAAATTACCACGTTTATCTAAAAGTAAAGTTTCTAAGAACCTTAAACTATCTATACGTGCTTCTGGTCTCGATTCGCTAATAGTATCATTAATGTTTTTCGAAGGAGTTGCAGAAATACATTCTTCAAAGGCTCTTACATTAATCTTCAATTGAGTTGGATTGTTAACTTTATCCCATTCAACTAAATGGAAAGAAGGATCTAATTTCTTTATTCTTATATAGGCTAGCATAAACTCTTTAAATACAAAGCTAACAAGTCTTGGGATATAATCATTTCCTGATAAACACGATAGAAAAGTAATATCATGAATTACACCCATAAATTCCTTTTCATTCTTACATCCACACATTGAAGAAATTCTTTTCTTTAGATCATCTACATCTAAAAGTTCTCTTTCTCTATGTAATATTATATGATGATTTTCAGATAAATTTAAGGCTGATATTATCATATCAGAATCTGCAGAAACAATAAGAGAAGATATCCTATTCCGTAAATTATTCTCTTTTTTAAGGATTTCTTCTAAATGTCTTAAATGTTCAATAATCTTAAATTCACCTTCTCCTTCTCTATCAGGAGGAGAAATATAAACATCTTTAGTAAACATGAACCTACGATTATCAAATAAACTAATTGCATAATCATTAATAAATAAACGTATTTTATTCATAAATTCAGTTCCTGGAGTTATATGAGTCGAAGATAAAATACTTCTTTTCTTATTCTTTACTCCAATAATTTTCTCTTCAATTAATTTTACGTAAATTCTTTGCATTTCTGTAAGTTTACTCTTTTCTTCAATTTCCGAATCATCTAAAAGATAGAAATCTTCTTTGTCTGGTAAAAAAGAAATATAACTTCCTCCACTATTAAAAGTATAAAGATTATTGGAAATTCTTCTAATTTTTTGGGTTATTAACTTGCCTCTGGGAGCAGGTCCGTCTAAAGCGAAGAAGATTGTGGACAAAGCTCTATTACTAAGAAATTCCCGGGATAAGATACTCCTCAGAATACTTAGAAAAATTTGTGAGATTTCTTCGTCGCTTAGTTCATTGTTGTTTCTTCTTTCCACTTCTTTTATTGTAGCGTAAATACATCTATGAAGTAAAGTATTTATATCTAGGTAAATATTGTCAAATACTCTCTTATCGGAATGATAAAGGGTTGATACATCCCCAAATATTGACTTTAAATTCTTTGAAAACCCTTCCACACCCATTTTTTTGTTTCAAAGAATTTTACTTTTTGTTTAACATTTTGATTGAATTATTCCACAACTTATTGAATTTTACATTTTCAACTTTGTGCTGGTTGGTACTTTATATGCATAAGCAATGGTGGTGCTAACAAGTTGTTATTTGTTTCAGCAAATAATTATTACGGAAGGAATGCGTAAGTGAAAAATCACATAAGCAATAAGAATTGATTTGTACTCATTTGTGTGAAATCAATCGGAATTTAACACTGTGATTAATAAAAAGTACATAATTTATTACTTTCAAAATTGATTTAATCATAAATATCGATCATAATAATAGATCATAAATAATGCTCAATTGTTAAAAGAAATTTAAACAACAGCTGGACATTTTGGACCGTTATCTAACAAGGAAACGACTAAAGCAACGATTAAACCGTATAAAGCTAAAGCTTCTCCGAAAATTAAAATCAAAATTAAACCGACGAAAATTCTTTGTTGTTTACCATAAGCACGAACACCAGCATCACCAACAACACCAATAGCTAAACCTGCAGCTAATGCAGATAAACCGCAAGCTAAACCAGATGCTAAGTGAGTATAACCTTTGTATGTACTGTATCCTGCACCAACGTTAATATTTGTTGAAATAATGATACCAACGATTAAACCGTAAATACCTAAGATACCAGCCATAATAACTGGAACGATACCTTTCATGACTAATTTATGGTCCATAATACCAAGATGAGCAACACCAACACCAGCTTTAGAAGAACCATATGCAGAACCTAAGTTAGCAAAAACAACAGCTGCAACAGTACCCATCATACCAAAGAATGAAGCAGAAGCAGAACAGAAAGGATCACCAGCAGTAAGAGTTAATAAAGGAGTGAACATTTTTTATAACAATTTGTGTTTGTTGTTGGTTTTTTTTTTGAAAATTTTTTGGTTGATTTTTAAAGTGTGGAGCACAGACCAACCCCGAGAACATTTTTATCCAACTTTACATATTTATGAGAGGGCTCCATTACAAAGACATGATTATTTAATTTCAATTGGTTTTGGGATTGTTTATTTAAAAGGAAGACTGGGTGTTGTTTTTTTAATTGATTTTATTTTGTATTAATTGAATTAAAGTTTAAGACAGGATTACATTAAACGAAGCATTTGTTAAAGGATAGCCTTTTACAATGGATTTAAAATCCACCAATAAAAAAATCTTATTTTTTAACATCGTAAAATCTCCGTACAAATTTTGTGTTAAATTTATGATGAGTTGAATAAGAAAATAACTATTTTATTTACTTTAAAACGCGAAACAGATTAGATTTTAAGTGAGAATAAAAAACTTGCCAAGTTCTTCATGCAAAAATCTACAGCACTACAGGTTCCCGAGAAGTCTCCCATCTCAGTACTTATGTAGCCCTACTGTGCTTAACTTCTCAAATCGGACGGGATGAGGTGCTTTCACAGTGGTATGGCCGTAGATGTTGCGTTTCCAGAGATATGTTACTTAAACATTGGGCTATTCCTTTTGTGATATGTGGTAGTTAGATAGTTTAATAAATTATTTGTTGTGCCCTATTTTAAAAATTGTTTAATTCTTATGCGGTTTAATTATTTGTGGACAAAACATGGAGTAATGCCGCTTTGAAAGAGGGCTAAATAAGAGTTTTCAAAATAAAATTTTTGGACATTTTCAATTTTTTTAATTTTAAAATAAAAATTATTTAAAAGGTAAGCTAATTATTAACAACAGGAAAACATATTGATCATAATCACTTTAAGCCTTTAAACATTCATTAACAATGGAAAGTTTATATACTTCACCTGGATATATTATTCACGATCCAAAAACCCAATTCACTTTAAATGTTTCCGGTTTTTTCACTACTTTACCAACAAATATCCAACAATTAGTTAAAGAGAATTACTCTTTTGCTATTCAAGTAGCTAAACAAAAGATTTCCGATATTGAAGAAGGTAAAATTGTAAATAAAACAGTTATTAAACATGAAACTGAAAATCGTGCAGTTGACCATTATAATTTAAGATTGGAAAACTCTCCAGTTCAAGGAAAATCATTAAAAGATTCAATTAACTATTGGAATGAAATTAAAGAAAAGATTACCCCATTACTTAATGGAGAAAAGAAAAATCCATTAAACGGAAAGGCTTATAAAAGTATTATTTTCAATGGTATTGGTGGTTCTTACTTGGGACCATTGTTATTAGTAGTTGCTATGAAAGGTCTCTACTTTAATGACTTACAAAGAAAAGAAGGATTACCTGAATTGTATTTTGTCAGTAATACCGATGCTGAAAGTTTTTCACAACTATTTGATAAGAATGGTGGCGCATTAGATTTAAGTCAATGTTTATTAGTTAACATGTCAAAGAGTGGTGGTACTGCTGAAACAAAAGGTAATATGAATACTTTCAATCGTTTATTATTAGAACAGAATGTTTGTAAGGATAATGAGATTGGTAATTTTAATATTGCAATTACCACAAAAGGAAGTAATTTTGATAAATTTGCACAAAAGAATAATTTCTTACATACTTTCTATATGAATGAAGAAACTGGTGGTAGAACTTCAATTGTTAGTGCAATTGGTATGGTACCTTGTGCTTTTGCAAAATTAAATTTTGATGAATTCTTAAGGGGACAAGCTCACATGGATGAATTGACAAGAAAATTAAATACAGTTGAAGAACAATTAAATAATCCAGCTTTAATTACAGCAATTTTAATGGATCATTTACAAAAGTATCAAGGTCGTAAAAACTTGATTGTTTTGGGTTATTCTGATGCTTTAAGAGAGTTTGCACATTATCTTCAACAATTATATATGGAAAGTTTAGGTAAACAATTCCATGAAACATTTGGTGTAGAACAACCAGAAGGTCAAACAGTATTTGGTGGTGTTGGTACTGGAGAACAACATGCATTCATGCAACAAGTTCAAAAAGGTTTAAACGATTGTATTGTTAAATTTGTACATTTCCTTAAGAGAAGAGTTGATTATAGTGTAATGGATCCAACTAATAAGGATGAATTAGCAGGTGAAACATCAGAAGATAAATCATATCTTTCAATGGGTAGACAAATGTTAGGATTTGTTAAGGGAACTGAAAACGCTTTATATAAGAATGGTAAACCATTTATGACATGCACTTATTTAGAATGTAATTTATTTAACATAGGTATGATGATTGCTTTAGAAGAAAGAATTGTTACAATTCTTGCTGCCTTTAGAGGAATTAATGCATATGATCAACCTGGTGTTCAAGATGGTAAATTATCTGCCAATGATATGAATAAGTATGGAGATTTATTAGAAAGAAAACTTTGTGCGCAATTAAGACAACAAAAATCATGGAAAGGAGATGCAACAAAAGCAAGAAATGAATTACTTGGTGACAATGCCCCACTCTGGTATGTCGATTCAATTTTAAGTGATATCTATGGAAATTGGGAAGTTGAAAAGGCATATCCACGTCTCAAACAATTATTGCACAAAGTAGATCGTTCCTTTGTTGATTCAAGTAAATTTGAATATCAATTTTATTCCAATTTATAACTTAATAAACATTTGTGAGCTTTATAATAATGAAATTATTAAAAAATTTCAATTTTCTTTTTTAAAAAAAAAGAATGAAACGAGATGAGCTTATTGGCAGTCAACCCACAACTGAAGAGATACATCCCTCTCCTCCGATAATAACTATTTCTGAAAGTAAAAAGGAAGTTATTATTGAAAAAGAAGATGAAATTAAAAATTCCCTTTTACCAACTTGTTCAAATACAAGTCCATCTAATTCAAATATAACAACAACTAATAATAATAATAACAATTCTAAACAACGAATAACAAAAACTAAAAAGAAAAAAGTTAACTCTCTATTAAATAACTTCTTTTCCTATTTACATCGGGAACTATTAGTTTCTTCTAAAATTTCAACTCATATCTTTAGTAATAAAAGTGATAATGCAGAAGAAAAAGAAAAAAATTTAGCCTTAACTAATAACAAAAACTTAGAAAGTAGTAGCCATCATTTAGGTAAACCTTATAACCCTCCAAATTCTATCTTTCCATTAAGTTTTGATCCAAATGATTCTCGTTCTTTTTATACAAGTCAACAAATTCGTACAAATGTTTATAATTTTATTGACATTCCAATAATTTTAGAAAAATTTTTATTTTTTGGATTTTTTATTTGTTTAGATGTATTTCTATTTTATTTTACAATTTTTCCTTTAAGAATTTTATTTTCCTTTTTTTCTTCATTTTTTTTATTTATTTCAACCATTTTAAAATATTTAAAAAATAAAATATTTAATATTATTGAAATAAATGAAAGTGGTAATTTAAATTATCATTTATTATTTGATATTTTAAAATTTATTTGTTTAATAAGTACTGTATTTTTAATAATTAAAACAATAGATTATTCTTTACTGTATCATTACGTTAGAGGTGAATCAATCTTAAAATTATATATGATTTATAGTATGTTAGATGTATTTGATAAATTGTGTAATAGTTTTGGTTTAGATTGTCAATTAGCTTTATTTGGAACAATGAAAGATTTTATTGAAAATAAAAATTTTAGTAAAATTCACATGTTTATAATATTTACAGTTTATAATATTTATTTATATATTCATAGTATTGTTACAATGATTAGAATGATAACTTTAAATGTTGCTTTAAATTCTTCTAATTATGCTTTATTAACAATGATTATTTCAACTAATTTTGTTGAATTAAAAGGAAGTGTTTTTAAAAGATTTACAAAAGAAAATTTATTTCAATTATTATGTAGTGATATTGTTGAACGATTTGAATTATTTTGGTTTAGTATGTTGATTTTTATTCAAAATACAGTAAAGACAGCAACTATTGATTTAATGGAACATATTGAAATTCATTCATTAAATTCATTAAATAATAATAATGGTACATCACCAATAGTTTCATTTTATCATCTTAATAATACAAATGCATTTAAATGTCACATTATTAGTGAATGGAATAATAATAGTAGTGGATTAATAATATTTGAAAGAATGGAAGAAATGATAAATATTTTTTTATTTATGATTATTTCTGAAATGTTAGTTGATGCATTAAAACATACTTTTATTTGTAAATTTAATGGAATACCAATAAGTATATTTAATCAATATAAATTAAGGTTATGTGCTGATTTAATACCACAATATAGTGATCAATTAAATAATAGTATTTCATCATCTACAGTTACATCTGCAGCAACAACAAGTGTAATTGAAGGTGCCTCTTTCTTTGATAATGTAAATAGAACGAGAGTTTGTAGAAGAATTGGATTTGTTGAGTCACCAATTATTATTCATACTTTAAGGGTTATTATACAAGTGTTATTGCCTTACTTTTTCTTAGTGGTACAATCTTGTAATTTTATTGTGCCTTTAATGATTTGTGTGTTTGGTGCATTGATTTTATTTTTATGTAAGGTATTATTATCTATTGTGGTGATTGGGCATGCTGCTAAAAGATTAACAAATAAGTTGGAGGATGAAATAATTTCATTCTTTCCTAATAGATATATGATGTTTGATAAAAG
>CADWAF010005504.1:0-12894 GCA_902984215.1 Willaertia magna | reverse complement strand
TTTTAACAAAAAAAAAATTAAAAAAAAATTAAAAAAAAAATGTTTCACACACGTTTTCACTCCGCACCATCTTCTCTCAACAATAATTTAACCAATGACATTGAATCTTTATCTAATTCATCACGTTTTCAACAACCTACTAATTCCAATTTAATTTTTGAAAAGGAAACCTTTTCGAAACAATTAAGAAAAAAATTATTTTTGGCGCTAAAAAAAAATTATAAAAAAATTTTTTTTTATTGTTTGTTGGCGCTGTTCCTTTTTTTTGCATTTTATTTTTTTTTCATGTGGAAAAGGCAGCAGCCTTCTTCTTCTTCTTCTTCCGATAAGGAGGTAGAAGGTTCTTCTGTTGATGATGGAGGAGAGGATGATGGTAGGCTTAATGGGGAAGATAAAGATGGAACGAAAATACCTACTACTTTAATGGAAGACTATTCCGATAGAAAAGAAGATAATTCTAATAATCCAATAACTAATCCGAAGGATAAAAAGAAACTAACGATGGGAGAAGATGAAGATGATGATGAAAATAATCGGAATGAAAATGAAGAATTACATTCACCACTAGATACAAACTATTTTAATTATAACAATAAATTAAATATAAAATGTAAAAACAAACAATTTATTACAATATTTATTACAATTTTAAATGAACATTTAAATAATTTACAATATTATAAAAATACTTTACAATCTTTACAATTACAAAATTTTAAATGTTTTGAAATTTATTCTTTTTGTAAATTTTGTAATTTAAAAAATGTAATTTCTTTACAAAAAGAACCAAATAACAATGAAGATGATAATAATTTAAATTTATTATTAAATTATTTAAATAAAAATAATAAAATTTTAAAAGAAAGTAATTTTATTTTATTTTTAAATTCAGGAGATTTATTAAAATATAATTTTTTAGAAATGACAATATTTTCTTTAACAAGTTATTCAAAATTTAATTTTCATTTTATAAATTCTTATTATATTAAATATAATGATTTAAATTCTTTACAATATACTTTACAAAATAATAATTTACAAATAATTAAAAATGAATATTTTAATAATAAATTAAATTTTTTACATGCAAATAAAATAAATGATTATTCTTTTTTAATGATAAATAAATTTATTTTTTTAAAATATTTAAATTTATTAATTAAAGAATTTAAAATTAAATATTTTTATGAAATGATTTTAATAATTTCTGGAAATGAAAAATGTTGGGGTTTAACATTAAAAGAAATTTTAATTTGGATAAATAAAGAAAATAATATTATAATAAATAGTTTAAATAATAATTATTATAATTTATTTATTTCTAATTTTAGACAATTACCAAATTGGAAATATTCAATTTCAACAAAATTTAATTATTTATTTCCATATCAATATTATTTAAATCAAGAAAATAATGTTACAATAAATATTAAATTTGAAAAATTTAATTCTTTACAAAAGAATTTACAAAATACACAAGAAAATACTTTACAAAATGGTTTACAAAATACACAAGAAAATATTTTATTTTTAGTTCCATGGTTAGCTTTAGGTGGCGCCGATAGATTTAATTTAAATTTAATTAAAGGTTTACAAAAAAATAAAAATATTTATATCATTACAACACATTACATGACCAATAATAACGTTTGGAAAAATAAATTTAAAAAATATTGTAAAGAAATTTTATTTTTAGATTTATTTATCTACTATTATGATTATCCTTTATTTTTAACATATTTTATAAAAAGTAGAAAAATAAAATATGTTATCATTTCTAATTCTGAACCAAGTTATAAAATTTTACCGTTTTTAAAACTTAATTGTAAAGAAACTTTGTTTTTAGATTATTTACATATGGAACAAGAAGAATGGCGGGATGGTGGGTATCCAAGACATTCAATGATGATGTTACCTTATTTGGATAATACAATATTTAATTCTAAACATTTATTAAATTATTATTTAAATAAACGTAATTTATATAAATTAAATAATTTACAAAATAATAATTTACCAATATGTTATGTAAATGTAGATACAAAAAAATTTAAAAAAAATTTACAAAAAAGAAAAGAATTACGTTTACAATATGGAATTACAAATAATGATTTTGTAATTTTATTTGTCGGTAGATTTACAGAACAAAAACAACCAAAAGTATTTATCAATGTTTTAAAACATTTAATTTATAAATTTAATTCTAAAAATAATAATAATTTAAAAAAGATTTATGCCTTTATTTGTGGTGAAGGAGAAGATAGAAATTTATTTGAAAATGAAAGATCAGAATATTTTATTGTAAATGATAAAAATGGAATTTTACCAAATGAAATGATTAATTATTATAGTATGAGTGATATTATATTTTTACCTTCAAAAATGGAAGGAATTGCATTTACTTTATTTGAAGCTTTAAGTACTGAAAATATTTTTATTGGTGCAAATGTTGGTGGTCAATCTGAAATTATTTTACAACAAGATAGTAATTTACAAAAGAATTTAAAAGATAATAATTTACAAGAAAAGAAGGATATTGTAAAGGATGAACAATTTGCATATTTAATTAAACCTATAAATGAAGAACAAGATACTTTAAAATATATAAATATTTTTGAAAATTTTATTTTAAATAAAAATTTAAAGAAAATAAATGAAATTGCTAAATTAGGTAGAGAACATGTAATTAAATATTTTGATAATGAATTAATGATTGAATGTGTGGATAAAGTAATGAAAGAAACGAAAAGAAAGAAAGTAAAATCTCCTGAAATTGCATTGGAATTGACAATTAGAGGATTAAATGAATATCATGCTGACACTTGATTTATTTAATTATTTATTTTATTTAATTATTTTAAATCAAAGTTGTAAAGAACTATGAGTTCCATGTGCAACTTACTTTTTAGTAAAAATGTTTTTTGCTTGTCATTTTAAAAGGCCTCGGTTCAAATGATGTGTATAAGAAACAACAACTACTATTCCATGAAAGTTCAAACTAACAGCGAAGCAAATAAAAAAACATTAAATTTGATGCTAGCTCCTCCTCAAGATATCAAAGTAAAAAAAACAGCTTTGTTATTAGTACATATAAATCACAACAAATGTCACAATATTTTAATTTTGGTGTTTGTGGAAGTGGTGGTGTAGGTAAAACCTGCATTACAATAAGAATTACACAAGGTTCATATATTGGTGATTTTTATGATCCAACAATTGATGATTCATATGAAATTAAAAGAAATGTTGATAATAAATCTGTACGTTTAACAATTAATGATACTGCAGGTCAAGATGAATATCATTGTTTACTTGATATAACTTTAAGAAAGGTATTTGGTTACGTTTTAGTGTTTGATGCTACTTCAAAGAAATCTTTAGAAGATTTAAATATTTTTGTAAAAAAGATTAGAAATATTAGGGAATTAAATACTCCAACAATAATAGAAAATGAAAATATTACAATGGAACAACAACAACAACAATATAATCAAGAGAACAATAAAAGAAAAGTAGATTTTCCATGTGTAATAGTGGCATCAAAAAGTGATTTGCCAAATGTCATATCAGAAAGTGAAGTAAGAAAATACATGAACGAAGTTTTATTGCTTTCCAAAGAAGTACCTCTAATCTACGTTTCAGCAAAAGAAAACTACAATATTAACCTCCTTTTAGAAACAATAGTAAGAGAAATGAGAAAATTTACTAATGAAAAGGAAGAACAAGAAGAAGAAAAGAAAAAGAGAGATAAGGTAATGAAAAAAAAGAAAAGGACAACGTCAAGTAGTGGAAATAGTAAAAGAATAACAAAAGAGAAATCATCATCTTCTGGTGGGATGTTTGCTTCAGTTTTGGGGTCTAGTGGCGTTGAGGATGATTTGGATGGATTGACTTATTGAGTTTTTAAATTGTAAGAATAAATGTAAAATAATTAAGCTTAATTACATTATTAAAAAGACTTTTACAATGAAATTACAAAGAAAGATTTTATCTCTACTCTATTTAATAAGAATTTTTCGTTCTTTAAATAATGTCTTTACAATAAATATTTAAATCAATTAATTGATTTTGTAGTGTTTTAGAAAAACATTTTAATCCTAATTTAATTCTTCTTTTTTAAATATTTCATAATCATTCCATCTTCTCCACTAACATAAATATTATTATTTTCATCTGTAATGAAAGTTGAATTACAATTTGAAAAATAAATCTTTGGTTTGACTATTATTAAAATTAATTTTTATAAATACAGTTATAGTTTCTTTATTACCAATACCTAGTTGACCTGTTACATTGTAACCACAACCAACTAATTCATTATCTTCATTTACAATAAATGATATTTCATTGTCTGCAAATATTTTAATAACTTTAAAATTTAAATTAACTTTTGTAAATTTTTTTCTATGTTTCTCGTCTCTTAATCCTAATTGTCCATAATCATTATTACCTGTTGTATAAATATCACCATTTAAATCTAATAAAATGGAATGATTAATGCTACAAGAAATATCTTTTACTTTAAATGAAATTTTTTTCCAAAACCATAAAGTGTATTATCATTTATTTGTTAAAATAAATAAAAAATTTGAACCTAATCTTAAACATTTAATTTTGTTTTATTTTAAACTTTCCATAATGTCAGTTATTCCAAAATCATTTTCATTCTCATAACGTGAAAAACATCCTTTTAAAAACAATTCATTATTTTTATAAATTTCATATGTTTTGTAACTATTATAATATTAGACTCGTCATAACTCATTAATTTAATTTTGTGTTGAAATGTTACATTAGTTAACTTTATTTTTGAAAATGCTTTTATTTCCATTTTTGTTTGTTAGTACAAATCTTAGCAACGAGGGTTTTTAAGGCGGGAATTTATAAACAAGTTTAACGGTTAAAATTACAGATTAATTAACGTTACTTGATAAATTTTAAACGCTAGATTTTAATGCTCAAGTGGAAGCTCTATTTCTTTAACTGCCATTGTTTGTTCCTTACTTTCTGAGGTGTTTGCAGTATTTACATCAGGAATGTCAATAATAATTTTACCAGCAGTTCTCTTTGAAGCAATCAATTTAAAACCTTCATTTAAATCTAAAAGTGAAAAATGTGTCAAAGGCATTCTTTCAAATGCATTATCTATCGTCAATACATGATTCATCAACAAATTCAAAGCTTTTTGTTCTTTACCAATGTAATTAACTAAGGTATATTTAGGATAAGAAGGTAACCATGATTTAATACGATTCACAATCATAAAATAACCAAAACTTATGAGTGTTCTAAGAGTTATAACTGCTGTACCAGGAGGTGCTATGGCCGCGAAAACCACATTATTTCCATTGCAATGCATATGACAGCAAACATCGTCATGATAATAATAACCACCAACAGTATCTAAAACCAAATCAACAGCATCTTCTCCATGTTCATTCTTAAGTACTTGACAAATACTTGGCATATCTCTGAGACCTCCTTTGTGATGAGTGGTTTGAGAACCTGCCTTAGCACTTGTTTTTGTGTAATCAATAACTACATCCGCACCTAATGCCTTAACCATTTCAACATTTCTTTCCGAACAAACTGCATAAACTTTCACGTTGAAATGTCTTGTAAGATATTGTTTTGCAAATAAGACTGCTGTTGCACCTATACCTCCAGACGCTCCAATAATTAAAATTTTAAACTTTTCACGTTCAGGTTCAATGGTTGGTTCAGTTAATTGTCCACTTCTATCTATTTCTGCAATATCTCTACTTATTACTTGTGAAATCTTTGGATGACTTTTAAATCCTTCCACTGCAGTACCACTAACCAAAGGAAAGGCAGCTGCTTGAGAATAATTCATTCCATTTGGTTTCTTAACTAAATCATCTTCATCAAAAGCACAATATTGAGCGAACGTTCCAGTAATTATACCTGACAGTTCACCGCAAACTTCATCCCCTTCTTTAAATTGTGTTACTTTACTTCCAACCTTAACAACAATACCACTTCCATCTTTTCCCATGACACAAGGAAATTTCAATTTAAATAACAATTTTGCACTTCCACTTTTTAAATGATTATCGGCAGGATTTACAGAAGCTGCTTTCATTTGTACTAATACTTGATTTTCCTTTATTTCTGGAATACTATAATCTTGTTTAAAAATAAAGTTATCCTCTTCCGAATAATCTTCAATAATTTGTGCTTGCATTGTTTGTTTATTTACTCTCTTTTTAGCGTTTTACTGGTATTTTTTTTTGGGAATTAATGAATACAGGGCGGGACTAATAAACCTTAATAAAAAAGTGAACCGCGGTCAGCTAGGGTTGGTCCGCATAATATTTTTAGGTCTAATTGTTTTCTAAAAGGAATTTCCGAGGGTTTAGTGATTGGTTTTTAGATTTGGCCTGCCTTCAAATTACAATATCATTTGTGTACTTGAAATTAATTACAGGAGTTAGAATTCAATTTCATTAAAATTTTGAAGAACGTTAATGCTCTAAAATTTTATTCCTTGTTTAAATCCAATAAATCTTCTTGGTTTTGCTCTTCTTGATATCTTTTAACTAACATATCCATATGTTTAAATTGCCAAGAAAAATTGACATTATATAAAAATTGCCTTAAATCAAAACGATTATCATCACAATTATATTCTTGTGAATGATATGATGGTGTTAAAACTGTCATTTTATGTCTATTAATTGCATAACACCTGAAAAAGTGTTTCACTTTATCAGAAACTTGTTTTACTGAACAACGATCCCTCCACTCAAAAGCTAATTTTTGAAACATACCAACTGGTCCTAAACCATGTATTTTTCTTAAGGTACCATATCTTGATAGCTCATCATAAGTCATACCCATATCTTCTTCATCAGTTTGGTTTGTTTCTAAAGGTGTTAACTCAGCTGTTGGCTTTGCCTTAAGAATATCCAACAATGTAGAATAACCTAAATTATTTCCTGCGTAAAATAAAAACTTCTTAATGTCAGTCTTTGAAATACTACCTATTGGATTTAAATCTGCAGAACTACAATCATATTTTGTTAAATATCCTCTTAATGATTCGTCTAAATTAGCACTACTAAGAACCAATAAATTCTTACTTGGTGTCATTTCTCTAACCCAATTAATTAATTGAGCATAGAAATAAGATAAAACCATTCTTGAACGAGCTTGAATATTTTGTAAAGCAAGATTTTGTTGGTTAGACCCTTCAAATGTAGGTGATTTGTTTGTCGTTTTTTCAAATACCTGTCTAAAAGAGGAGATAATAGGGTCGATATTAACATCTAAATGATGACAACCAATCTCTTCAGCAAGTTTCTTTGCCCTACCTTTAGTTTGTTCCGATGAATTCTCTGTACCCATATAACAAGTCACAAATACAATATTAGCAATTTCTTTATCAGAAGAAGGAACCCAATTATCATCCTTTCCACAAATTCTTCTTAAATCTTTTAATAACATTATCTTATTATATTTCTCTTCATAAGAATGAGCCTCTTTTGTGCAATCCTTAAATAATAGTTGACACATACTTCCCACAATCGCTGCTGTAGCTGCTGAATCAGCACCTCCACTTAGGGGAAGGAAATAACCGCCTTGACCGGATCTTCTTAAATAGTCATATAACCAACAAGCTGGACCCAAAGCAATTTCCTCTTCTGGAAGATGATAAAAAACATCTATAGGTTCAGTTGGTACAAATTTTGGACTAAATTTAGCATTTAATAATGTGAAATCAACTCTAATTCTTTTAAATTCTCTAGTTTCAGCAGCCTGAACTGAACGTGATGCAATCTTATGTCTAAATGCTCTTACTTGATCTAGATCAATATTAGCACTAAATTGTAAAGTTTTGTAAACAAAATTGTAAAACAGCAACTTACGTTACAACTTCCACATCTTTTAAAGAGAATTGACTTCCTTGAGCTACAACACAACCATTCACAGCAATCATAGAACATCCATCAAAATATAATCTATCACCATCACACCCTTGTTGATTAGAATATAAATAAACACCTCCATTCTTAGTTGTTGCATTCTTAATTAAATCAACTCTAGTATTCAATTTCCTTAAAGTATGATGTGACCCACTACCATTCGTAATAATCTCAACACCATCTAACCCCAACGCAATAGAAGGTGAATTTGGTGTAAATAACTCTTCACACGTTTCACAAGCTATATCCGTATCATTAAGCCCAATAACCGCTTCACCAATTGGTACAGTTCGTTGTCCAGTAATCTTCTGTATAAATTCTGGTAAAACAAACTCCTCCACTTCATAACGTTTCACCCACGCACAAAACCATCTAGTTTCTCTATAATTACCGTCGTTAGCTAAGAATAATTTTGGACGAATGAGTAATATCTTTCTATCATGTAAAATCATTCTACAATTATATCTTACTCCTTTATGCATAATTGGAATACCTATATCTACAATGATATCTTCAGTTAGATCGGAATCTAATATTTCAGCTAAACATTCTAAAGCTTAATATGATTGATTTGTAATAGTTATTATATAAACATTAAAGGTTGATTAGAAAGAAAAACGTACAGTGAGTATAGGTATCTGTTTCAAGAAAGTGATCTTGGCATCCATAGCCTGAAATTTCTAATTCCGGACCTAATCTATATCTTGCTCCTTTTTGTTTCGCAATAATAATACTTTGTTTAATCCTTTCTAAATTGCCTTCAAAATCTAAAGACCATTGATCTAGATTACAAGTTGCCAAAGTTACCAAGTGCATTGTTTATTGTTATTGGTTTAATTGTTTTTTTTAAATTAACTTTATTGTGGCTATTTCTAGGTTTGGTAAAAATAGACATTTTTTTTTTCAAAAAAAGCAAATTATATTCTCATTCTCAAATCATTACAAAAATACAATCAAATATTGTAAAGTGTAAAAAAATATAAATTTCTGTATTAAACAAGTTTAGTCTCTTTAAAATTTAAATTAACTTTTGTAAATTTTTTTCTATCATCTTTATCTCCAAATCCTAATTGACCATAAGTTTATGGGATTTATGGAATGAGTTACCTAAACCAATGTGTATTCAAGTAAAGATTTATATCTATACATATTACTATGCCTTATTGCAACACACACCCTTAAATCACGTGTTGAATACTTTTCTTCATTATACTTTTCAAATTTATAATTTAAGTAAAATATATTTGAATAATCTCTTCTTTTGAATGGCGTATATTTATCTCCAATCATAAATCCAACTTCTGAAGCTCCCTCAACCTTATATTCAAAATCGTAAACCGCACCAGTAATTATTTTCCTATCCAGTTTTGATAATATTGTGACATTATAATTGTAATAATCTTCGTATTTTCTTGGGAATCCAAGGGAAAAGATTGTTGCAGTAGGAGAAACAATGAAATGATATCCAACACAAAGGGTTGATTCATCTCCTTTTTTAGCAAAAACTAACACTTCAAATGTTTTGTTATTTTCAGGAAACATTAATTGGATTTCAAACTTTCCTGGATCTTTTTGAGTGACATGATAAGCGTTTTCATAAGCTTTTGAATTTGAATTCCCTTTTTCTTTTAAATTTACTAAAACAGAACAGCCATAGTTAACTGAAACGTTAATAGTTTCTATTGCATAGTCAGATAACAGATTCTCTTTTTGTTTGTGAGACAAGGCACAAAAACCATAATTAAAGGCAGCTGCCTTAATTGGAGCCATTTTGTCAAAACTTTCTTTCGTTACAGGATATTGTAGTAACTGCCATTCCTCGAAATCTGGGAGATGTGTATAAATTAATTCTTTAGGTGAAATAAAGAAATATCTATCTTCAAAGTGTTTAACAAACCTTTCTTTCTCAGAACTGTGACCAGATGCCCACGTACAATCAAGTAAATGCCAACATCCATCTTCTGTTTGAGTAGCACTCCATGCATGCTTTTCTTCTTTATCAGGGTCATCATCTCTTAAAGATTTTGCTCTTCCAACAACTCTTTTTGAAGTGACACCTGAAAGATAGCACATTTCGTTATATAAACGAGCGTAACCACCACACATTCCTTTTCTTCTTGAGAAAACATCTTTGGCGTATTCTAAAGTATAGTTATTCGCCTCACAAGCTTCATAATCATATGAAATATTATTTGTGATCCATCTAAATATAGCTCTTGATTTTTCTTCTACAGTTGAGTAAGGTTCAGTTAAATATTTTACTAAGGAGGCCATATTAATTTCTACATGTTTAGGAGCGTTTAAAGCTCTATTGTCAATTTCTTTATAATCTTTAATTTTTCTTCCTTGTAGACTTGGTTTAGGGTTATTACAATTCTTTACAAACTCAAAACTCTTAAATAAATCTAAAGTAGTAATTAAGGAATGTGTAATATGATTGGAGGCAGTTGTACTTGATTGTTGTTCCGACTTATTAACTGCGGGTAATTGTTGTTTATTCGTACTGCTATTACTTTCATGTTTAGAAACATTTTTGTTTTCGGTATTGTTTGATTGTTTTGAAGTATTAGCTATAATTGTGTTTTGTGATTGTTGTTGGCTGTTATTCTTTGGATTCCAGTCAGTGTTGGAAGTATTTGTACGATTTAGTAAAGAAGTATTATTATGATTAGCTTTAGAGCCTGATTGTGTTTTTGAGCTAGTTGATTTTTGATTTTGTAGTATTTTTCTATTTGTAGAGTTGTTGTCAATAATTTTGTTATGGTTTACAATATTATTTAAAGAATTATTTTTTGAAGGTTGTTGTTTTTTTAGTTTACTTTGTTTTTGAATTCCTTTAGTATTGTTACTTTTATCTTTAATGTTGTTATAACTTAAAGAAGTCTTTGAAGAAGAAGCTACGGCATTAGATGAAGTTGTGTTTCCATTTTGATGTCTTGATGATTTTTTATTCTTAGTGACAGCTTTATTATTGCGAAGAGGTGTTTTATTGTGTGAAGAAGTTTGAAAATCATTGTCACAAATTTTATTTCTTTTATGACAGAATTGAATGTGCTTTGGAAATTGTTTCCTAGTTGTTGGATAGGGATCAACCCTTGCTTTGTGTCTTCTATGTCGCATTTTGCCCATTTTTTTATTGACCTTGTTCGTGTCTGTTGTCAATCTTTAACCTTAAACAACCAAAGTCAGAAAAGAATTCTAAAAAATCAAAAAAAAAAAACATTTTGTAGTCTCCTGGAGTCGAACGAACCCCGCGAACAAATGCCACCGGGTTCACCTATGAATTTCGAAAAAATGAAAAAAATTAAAAAAAAAATTAAAAAAAAAAATGAAAAAAATCATTAACTTTTTCAAACAAGAATCCGCTTCCAACAAAGAAGATCAACAAGACGATTGTGAGCGTATGACCAACCACAACAATGAAAAAGAAGATTTAGAACACAATTCTGACCAACAACAACAAGAAAAGTTTTCAACAACAACCTATCTCAATAAATCAAAAACGACAACAACAAACCATTTCAATGAACAACTTTACGTTTACTCTTCAGCCAATAATAATAACATTTATAAAATTCAACATCATTATAAAATTGTAAAAATCACAAGTATGGGCACAAATATTTGTTTCGCAAATGAAAGAAATGAAATTTTTAAAGTGAATTCAAATGATGGAACATGTCAACAAATATTTTGTAATGAAAATTTAAAAAATAATCCACCAATGAATATTCCAATAAAATATTTACTTGCCGGTTATTTTCATTTACTTGTCATTTTAGAAAATAATTTAATGTATGCACATGGAAATACTGACAGTAATCAAGTTGGTCCTTTTAATGGAAAAAAAATTGAAACGTTAAAATTGGTGGATACAACTGAAATTTTTAAAAATAGAAAAGATTACAATAAGGATTTAAAAAATGATTTAAAAAAAGATTTAAAAAAAGATTTAAAAAATGATTACAATAATTATTTAGAAATTACACATGCGTGTAGTGGAACATATTCTACAATTATAGTTTTAAATTGTAATGAAATTTGGTATTGCGGAAAAATTGAAAGAAATGAAAAACAATACAACTTTACAAAAATGAAATTTACGGGAGGGATTGTAAATAATATATCTTGTGGTTATGGACATTTATTAATTTTAAATAATAAAGGTGAATTATTTGGTTATGGTGATAATGAATATCATCAATTATTTTTAGAAGATACAACTTCTATAAAAACTTTACAAAAAATTAAATTAACATTTTTACAAAAAGATTCTTATATTTTAAATGCATATGCTATAAGATTAAGTCATTTATCAGTTTTAATTACAAATTTAAATGAAATTTATGTATTTGGATATTTTGGTAAAGATTTAGGTTCATCTTTTACAAAATTAACAACTACAATGAGTGGTAGAATAAGATTAAATCAATCTGTCTTTCAAATGAGTGGGAATTTGAAAGAAATTAATGAAGCAACTTTTTTTAATTATAACGATCCAATTAAAAATAAAGAAAAAAATTACAAAAATTATACCTATTTAAATGGAGAGATAGATATTTATGGTGGATATTCAAGTTTATTAATTGTTGATAATTTAAGGAAAAGTATTTGGTTAGGAGGGATGAGAGGTCTACATTTTACGAATGAATCTTTCTATATTAAGGAATATTTAGAGGAAAAGAACAATGATTTATTATTTTTAGATGCAAAGGAACAAGTATTGGATATTTGTTGTGGATCGAATTGTTATGGTTTGTTAGTTGGGAAAGTTAATTTATTTAATGTTTATATGTTAAATAATTTAAAGAGATTAGTGGAGAGTGGTTGTTGTGATGTGGTGTCATTAGAAGAGAATGGTGATTCAATAACTCCGTTATCTGATATTGATATAAAGTGTGTAAATTTATTAAGTTGGCAGTAAGGGAATCATGACAGAAATTTTTAT
>CADWAF010005471.1:0-13340 GCA_902984215.1 Willaertia magna | reverse complement strand
ATAGGAATGAGTGCATAATAAAATCAAAGAATGACAATAAACAATATCGTTTTTTGACTTTAACTAATGGTCTTCAAGCCTTGTTGATTTCCGATCCCTCTTCGAAAGAGGTAGGTTTTGTTTGACTTTTACAATGAATGAATATCTATTATTTAATTAACGAATTATTATTTAACAGTCGGCATGTGCATTAAGTGTTTTCGCAGGTAAATTATTCTTTTTATTACTTGTTAAAATTCTTTAAACTATTTCTTTAGGTTTTTCTAAAGATCCAGTTGATATTCCAGGTCTATTTCACTATTTAGAGCACATGCTATTCTTTTCTACAAAACGTTTTCCAGAAGAAGGTTCCTATAAGAAAATCCTTTCAAAGTACGGAGGTCACTGTAATGCTTCAACTTGTTTCGATTATACTACTTTCTATTTCTCTATTGTTTCTACCGAAAGAAAGGCTTTAACTGAAGTGATGGATAGATTTTCAGCCTTTTTCATTTGTCCTCTATTTGAAGAAGATAGTATGGAAAGAGAGGTAATAGCAGTCAACTCGGAATTTAAACGTAATGTACAAAATGATATACGTAGAAGAATGCAACTTTTTAAATCTTGTTTTATTAATAAGGAACATTCCTTTTCGAAATTTAGTACTGGTTCAGTTGAAAGTATAATGCAAACGGAACTATTAACTTATCATTCTTCTTCTGAAGAAGAAGAAGATTTGAATGAAATTGAAGAAGGAAATAATAATAATAATAATAACAATGAAGAAGAGGAAATTGTGGAAGAAAAGAAATTGTTAAATATATCAGAAGATAGAAAACAATATGTAAGGAATACCATGATTGAGTATTACAATAATTGGTACAGACCTGACTTTATGAAATTAGTTATTTACAGTCCATTAAGCCTAGATGAATTGGAGGAAGTTACATTAGAACAATTCAATAATATTTCCAAACATAATGAAATAGCTCCAACTGTTGATTCAAATCAAATAGAAGTGTTTAATCAAAATCAAAAGATATGTTTTATGGTTCCTGTTAAGGATATTCGTACATTACAATTAACATTCCAAATTCCATTTACTCTTCATGATTACTTTGAAGAAAAACCTGATAATTTTATTAGTTATTTAATTCAATGTGATGCTAAAGATGGTCTAGTGGAACTATTAAGAACTAAACTTGGATACATAGATAATTTATCAGCATCAACAAGTACCAAATCAAAATCTGAAAACTTTTCTTTATATAAAATAGAAGTAAGGATGACTCAATTGGGAACAAAACATTTATATGAAATAATTGAGTACACCTTTTCCACAATTGAAAATATCAAAAAGCAGTTAGTAGAAAATTTAGAACATTGCCTACAATTATATGAGGAATTATGTCTCTTAGGCAAACTTAAATTTGAATGGAAAGAAAACACAAGTGCTGAAAATTATTGTGTTGATTGTGTTAAGAGAATGCATATTTATCCATCTGATAAAATACTTATTTGCTCTTTCCTTAATAACAATAGACCTTTGAATGTGGATATTGTAAAGAAAATCTTAGAATATTTATCATTTGACAATGTAAAGTATGTATTTGTTTTTACCTAATTATTTAATTATTCTTTTATTAAGAATTTTAGTAAGTGCTAGAGAGTTCAAAAGAGATGAAATGAAAGTTGAACCGATTTATGGTACTAAGTATTATGAAGAAGATATACCTATAGATATCAAGGATGTAAGTTAAAACTTATACTGTATTGATTGACTGTCCTTTTTAAGAAATTAATGAGACCAAAAATTATTGAGGAAATTAAGTTACCGCCATTAAATCCATTTATTCCAAGGAATTTCAATTTAAAACTAGATGAAAAAGAAAGAGTATTACCAGAGATTATATTTAAAAGTGATAGACATACACTTTACCATAGAGGTTTATGTGCAGATAGTTTATTTTTAGAGCCTTATGCTCAAATTAGAACAAGATTAACATTTCAAGAGAAGCATGTAGAAGGAGCTAAAGGTTTAGCTTTTTTATATATGTTTGTTTCATTAGTAGAAGAAAGTATAGATCAAAGTGGATTGTTTTACTTAGGAGAAAAGGCAAAACTTTTTTACTCAATCGACGTTAAGTGTACAAAAAAAGCTATTGAATTATCAGCTAATGGATTTAGTGACCACTTAATTGACTATTTTAAATTAATTATGCAACATCTTGTCAATCCAAAAAGTTTAGATGAAATGACGTTTAAACGCATTAAACAATCTTTAATAAGATACTACAAGAACAGAAATAAGGAACAGGCTTTAAGGCAAGCAAAGTATCACATTAGAAGAATTATTAGTCAGCCATTTTATGAATATAAAGATTTATTAAATCAAATTGAAAGTAAGTTAGTCTTAAATATTTATATTCCTAATTAGAAAAAGATATTTCCATTTTTGACATCAAACAATTTATACATAATTTCATTCAAAAGGAAAATACTCCTTTTCAAGTTACCACTTTTACAAGCGGAAATCTTAACGAATTACAAAGCAAAGAAATAGCTCAAATTATTGATTACAATCTTAATCACATTGGTATTGAAGATACCTCTACAATATTCAAGAGGTCTTATTTGTTGCCTCTACCAGGTAAAACAAGTATTTTTGAAATTCCCAATACCAACCCAATTGATTCGAACTCGTCCTTAGTTTGTACAATACCATTTGGGAATGTAAAATTAGACATTAAATTATTGTGTATAATGCAACTGATCAGGAGAATGACAAAAACCCCTTTCTTTGTAAATATGAGAACTAAACAACAGCTGGGGTATACTGTAAATGTATTTGCCATCTACCCTGACAAGAAAAAAACATATGCAGGATTAAGATATGCTGTACAATCAAGTTGGGCTCACCCTCGAGATATCTATAAAAGAGTAGAAGAATGTTTTAAGAATGAAATGTATCAAGCAATCATTAATGTTAAGGATAGCACTTTTGAATCCATTAAACGTTCATTAATTGAATCAAAATTAATTTTACCAAAAAGAATGGCTTCAGAATCAAAGAGTTGTTGGAATGACATTATTAATGAAGATTTTATAGAAAAAAATCAAATAGAAGCAAAGATAATTGAAACCATTACAAAAGAAGAAATCATTAACTGTTATGAAAGATTTTGTCTTAGAAAAGAAATGGGACAAATTACTTGTCTTATTTATGGAAAGAATGTGAAATCTGAATTAGAAGTATTTAAATCCTTAGAAGATAATTATCAACCTGTAGAAGAAATAGTAGAAGAAATTAGTGTAAATTACTCAAATCCAGAAGAACTATTAGATGACACTTCTTACTTGGATAAAGTACCATTCTCAAACATTTTTAAAGACAATTCAAAATACCATGTTATTAAAGATATAGAACAATACAAAGGTACTTTGCAAGTCTTAACTGATGAATAACAAACTCTTTGCTCAATAATTAATCAAAGCTATCAATTACTTTTAAATACCACCATTAAGAAAATAAATAAATTGTGAAAATTATTATAAAAAAAAAATGCAACCAAAAACTTATAATCCTTTAGACCCAATTCTTTCCGTTAATCCTGAAGCCAAAGAACAATCTGTTGTTCTTTCATCTATTCTAGTTAGAGGATTAGAAAAAACAAAAGATGTAATGATAAAGAAAGCCTTTAAAGAAGCAACCGAAGCTAAAAGTTTAGAAGAATTAAATCAAGCCATTTCCGTAGGTCTTGAACGTTCACGTAAATTAGGAGTACTTAGTCATATGAATGTAGTATTAGATTCAGATAATAATAATAATGTAGTTATGGTCTTAGATTGTAAAGAAACATCATCTAAAAGATTTTCTATTGGTTCAACTGTTAATGATAAAGGACAAGCTAAAGGTGAAGTTTCATTTGGTTATAGAAATCTTATAGGATATGCAGATACCTGGGATCTTGATACTAATTTTGATAAATCTGGTTTAACTCTTATTGGACGTGCTGTTTTCCCACAAAGTTTTAATAGAAATGGTTCTTTACAATTATCTACTTATTTAATGGGATCTAGAAGATTAACAAATTATTTACAAGAAAAATCTAATGGAATTAGTGTTAGAGCACAAATTAATGATAGACATACATTATCTTATGATTTTGAAGTTAGAACTAATGAAGATGTTAATGCTTTATTTAGAAAATCAACATCTAATAATTTTATTAGTAGATGGTTTAACACAAAATCTACAACGAATGAAAATCAAGAAGAAGAAGAAGATAAAAGTATTAAAAGTCAATTATGGAATGAAGTTAGAGAGAAAAGTATTAAATCATCATTAAGTCATACTTATAAATTAGATTTAAGAGATAATTTTGTTACACCTACATCTGGATTAAATCTTAAATTAATACAAAGTATTGCTGGATTAAGTGGAGATGTCAAACATTATTCATTTGATTTAAATAGTGAAGTATTTATACCTTTATATAAAAATTTATTGGTTGGTAGTTTACAATTAAATACAGGTGTTGTAATTCCATTAGATAGAGAAAAAGATACATTTATTTCATTAAATGATAGATTTATTGATCAAGTTAGAGGTTTCCCTGAAGTTGGAGAAGTTCATCCATTAACACTTGAACCATTAGGTGGTAATGTTAAAGCAATTGCAACTGGTAGATTATATTTCCCATTTCCTATTACTCTTTTAAGAGATTTATTTGGATTACATTGTCAAGTATTTTGTGATGTTGGTAATGTTGCAAATATTAGAGATTATAGTTCAAATGGTATTAAAGAATTTAAACAATCATTTATTAATGGATTACATTGTAGTTATGGTGTTGGTTTAGCTTTAATGTTAAGTTTTGGTAGATTAGAATTTAATTTCGCTAAACCTTCTAATGTTTTAAATGATCGTGTTCATTTACCTTCTACTTTTAATAACTTTAAACAATTTTCATTCCGTTTTGTTTATAATGAATAATTTATTATTTTACTTTTTATAGGTTAATTTTTAAAAAAATAAATATATGTTATTTAATTACAACAATATATAATTCCTAGGCATTACACCCACAATCATCACAAAAAAACATCTCTACCAGTAGTTTACCAGTATGTGAAACTACTAGCAATGGAGTTTAAAACACTCCTAACAAACAATATATTTGGTAATATATTTAACATAGAGTTTACAGAAAAGAAAAAAAAAAGATTGTAAGTAGCAAGTAATTATTTATTATAAGTACAATTAATAAATCCATCTTTAGTAATAGTTTGATTAAAACCATTATTTAACTGTGTTTGCACCGTAGTATTGCTTACTTCTAAAAGAAGATGTGAAAAACAAAACAGCCCAATAGATTTCAAATAGTAAATTTTAAAAAAAAAATGAGAGGAAACAAATCTAGGAATAACACATTTAATCAAACCACTATTGACAGCAACAATAACAACTATCTAGAACCAAATAATAATAACACAATAGGAACAGGTTCACTACTTTATAGAAATGATGACTATTATAATAACAACAATAAACTTTACAGATTAAAAAATTATTTTAAAAATTTAAAAATTAAAAAAAAATTAAAAAAAAATAAAGTTTGTCTTGTCTGTACTATTCTATTTTTAATTTCAATAATTACAACCATTTTATTATTAATTTTTGGTGGATTTTCTTTATTTAATTATACAATAATGACAATAACTTCAAGAAATTCAAAAATTCATCCTTTATTAACTGAAGAGATAAATTGTGAAATTTTAAATAAAACGGTTGATTGTAATGATTTATTTTATAATGAATTAATTAATAGATTTAATGATAATTATTTAAATGTAAATAATGATGATAAAAATAAATGGTTTTGGGAATTGGAATCTTTACAAGATACTTTGCGAAATACTTTACAAAATACTTTACAAAATAATTTATATAATTTACAAAATGAATATATTTTATTTAATGAAACAAATACTTTACAATTAAATCAAATTAAATTTACAATTTGTAAAATTCAAGTTAAATATTTAATAGAATCACAAATTTTTAAAGAAATAAATTTAGATCCATATTTAAAAGAGTTTACAATATTAAATAATAAAGAAAATAATAAAATTTTATTTACAAAAAACTATTTTAAAAACATTACAACAAATAATTATTTAAATTTTCCAAATAAATTAATTTTTAATAAAAATCAAAATGAAACAACCAATTGTTTTAAACATTTTAAATTTAATGAATTAATTGGTTTTTACAATAGAAATTTTATTGATTATTATCCAAATAAAATATTTTATTTAAATTTATCATTTATTTTATCTTTAATTTTATTAATTTTATTAGGTGGCTGTATTGCTTTCTTTTTAATTCCAATTTTAATTTATTTTATAAAATTATTTTTTAAAAAAAATAATTATAACAATAGCAATAACAATAGCAATAACAATGAATTGGATAAAGAGCTAGATAATTTAAGTAATAATGAAAGTGAGAATAGTGATATGGATAGTAATGAAAGTAGTGGTGGCAGTGGTAGTGGCAGTGGTGGTAATAGTGAGAATAGTGTGGGAGGTGGAAGTGAAGATAATAGTTCGTTGGATGATGATGGAGAGGATTCTGATGTTAGTGAGAATGGTAGAAGATATTTTTAAGTTTTTTGTGAATTTTATTTTGTATAAAGTTTTGTAAAGTGTTGTTGTATAAAGTTTAAAATTTTTTTATAATTTTTTAAAGTAATAATAAAAGAGAATGATTAAATTGAACACACAACAAAATTTATTTACAAAACTTTATACAAAATCTTAAAAATTCCATTCTCGTTTAATTACTTAATAATAATAATCTTCTTCTTCATCATTATTATACTTTTGTTTATGTGCTTGTGGTTTATTATCTTCTTTCTTATTGTTATGGTTAACATAAGGATTATAACCACCAGCTGCATAAGGGAATCCACCATAAAATTGTGGAATGAAACCACCATAGAATGATGGATAGCCATAACCATGATTATTGTAATCTCCTTTATTATCGTGACCACCATAATATCCACCATAATGATATGGATTAAATTGTGGGAAATGTGGTTGAGGGAATTTTGGAAATTCATAATTAAATTCAGGTTGTTTTGGGAAATTAAATTCTGGTTGTTTAAATTCAGGGAATTGAGGTTGTTGAATTTCTACTTTTGGAACTTGAATTTTTGGTTGATGAATTTGAGGTACTTGAAAATCTGGTTGTTTAAATTGTGGAACTTGAATATTTGGTTGTTGGAATTGTGGTGCTTGGAATTGTGGCACTTGAATATTTGGTTGTTGGAATTGTGGAGGATGGAATTGTGGTGGTTTAAATTCAGGGAAATCATATTTAATATCAGGTTGTTTAGGGAAGTTAAATTCAGGGAATTTTGGTTGAGGGATTGGAGGAATGTTAAATTGTGGTGGTTGTGGTTGATAAGCAGCTGTTTCTGCTTTATCGTTATTTCCTGCAAAACAGAAAGTAGTAAACGTAAAGATTGCTAGTAATGCGCTTACAAATAAAACTTTTGTTTTCATTGTTCTTATTCTTTTTCACTTATCAGTACTAATTGATTAAGCTAATTTTTTTTTGTTGTTTTTGTTGTTGATTGGTAAGTGATGTTTGGCATACTGTATTAAATAGTAAAAAGTGAATGTTGTTCAGTTATGAATTATATTTGTGTTTTGTTTATTAGTGTTTGTTATTATTATTAGATGAATAGATTTGATTATTTATCTTTTAAATTCATTTACTTTTCATTAAGATTTTAACTTATTTGGACAATACATTAAAATTGTAAATTTTTCCTTTTTGTTTAAATATTGGTAAAATTATTCAAAAACAAACTTTACAACAGTTTTAAAAATTTTATTCTTTAAATGGCCATTGCTTTTTTCAATATTTTAAAATTATTAACACACATCAACTTCTTTCCCGCTCTTTCCAAATTACGGGATCATAGAACTGTAATTTTGTTTCTACAAACTACAGAAAAAAAATGCAACAACAACAAGAAAGATTCAATAAAAGCAATTATAAACTTTATCAAGCGGATACTAATCCACTTTCCATGTATTCTACAACTAATTCAATTGAATTTGGTAATAAATCTTATGTATTAAATAATAATAATAGCAATAATGAAAATAATAAATTAACTAATACTTCTAGACAAATAGCCTTAAAAGATGGTAATGTAAAATTAAAAAAGGATGGAGGTGGAGGTTTTTATGTAAATAATAATCCTTATGTACCAACAGATAATGATTTACCAGTTTTACCATGTAATAGATGGAAAGATAGGTTAATTGATGCTCATTATTATCCAACAAATTTAACAATGAATCAAACTTCATATAATGGTAATGCTAGTTTATATAAAGAAAGAGAACATGCAAATACTTTGTTATCTACTTTAAATCCAACAAAAGAATTAAATGCTTCATTAAAGAAAGAAGAAGAAGAAATTAAATTTCATTCTAATTTAACTGGATATAAATCAAATTTAAAAACTAAAAATATTGTAACAAGTGAACAATATAATGAACATAATGAACAACCAATGAATCAAAATATTAGTGAAATGAAAGATAATTATCATTTTAGTGATCCATATGGATATAATGATTTTTTAAATTCAATTAAAAATTAATTTTTAAAAATTAAAAATAACATCTGACAATTCTTCTTTAATAAATTTTAATTTTTTAAAAAATAATTTTCTTTTCCTTTTCATAAAAGAACGATACCAATCAAATAAAATATAAAAACAATCTGAAGAAGATCCTCCTTTTAATTTATAATATCCTTTTTTTAAATTTCTTTTCCAATGTGAATGTAAAGAGATTTCAATCCATTGATTTTCTTTTAAGATATAGATATTACCTTCTTCATGTTGGAAAATACATAAATCCATATTTGTTAGAAAGTTTGTGACGTTGGTCATTATTTTTTGTAATTCTAAACAAGTGGAATTTGTAATGTAACATGTATTATCTAAAGATAAATAGAGAGTATAGTAGGCACCACTTATTAATTTTTTAATTAATATTTTGTTATTCTTTCGTTTGTTATTATCAATATTGTTATCATTAATGTAATGATTATTATTGTTAATCATTGTTGTTGATGAATAATTGTTATTAATAAATTGAATTTTAGAATGTTCTTTAATAACAGATCTATCATGTAGATAAGGTGATTGATCACCACAAACATAAACTTTACCTAATTTTGAAATAAAAAAACTAGTCCATGAACCACAAATAATATCTACAATTTCATCATTTTCATCTAAATGTCTAACATTAATTTTTGTAGGTTTATTATAATTTTCAAATTCACTATTTTCTTCATTTTCTAATGGAAGACCAAGTTGACCTTCTTCATTATCACCAAAACCATAAAGTTCATGTTCTGTAGTTAAGATAATTGTATGAATTGAACCACAACTAATCTTTTCAATAATTTTATCGTCTAATGATATCTTAAAAGGTGTTTTAACAATATTTTCATTTAAAGTAACATAACCTAATTGTGAAAATGAATTTTTACCCCAACTATAAATCTCACCGTCACTTGTCAATAAAATAAAAAAATCATATCCGCAAGATAATTGTTTAATATTTTTAAAAAATTTAATATAATGTTCAGTAAATTGTTCATTACTACTTGGTCTTGTATAAAAATAAATTTCATTTTCTTCAGATTGAAAAATTATTGCTTTTAAATGTGCAGAAAAATGTTTTAATTTAAAAGTTGATGTTTGTGTAATTTTTGGAAATTTAAAAAAACAATTTGATTGTAAATTAAATTCTTTTGATTTTCTATTTTTATCTAAATGAAAAGAATAAATAAAAGATTGATTAAAATCTTTCTTATTTTCAAAAAGATGAATAGGTTCTAATAGTGTTGAACAAGATACCTCTGTTAATAATTGTTTTTGTCCAATTGGTGGTTGACTTAAATGTTGAAGGCTATTCATTTTTTTTGTTTTACTTCTTCTTTAAGCCTGAAATCATCGGAAAAGTTAATAATAGAATGATATCGTGTTTGTCTTTTAATTCTTCTTCTTTTATGTAGGCTTGCAAGTATTAAAACTAATTATACTAAACTAACCAGATAATTAAAAGGATTGTTGTTAAAGTGAATCCTAATGATTAATGCTTCGGAGTAATAATTAAATACAGCTATTGGTGGATAGATGAATAATTTACATCATAATTGTTTAGTGAAGAGGTTATTATTCTTTAAGTTTTTCTAATTGTTTTTCTAAATCATTAATTTGTTCCTTTACTTTTTCAACTCCTTCAAGAATTGAATTATAACAAACTTCTTCTTTCATTATAGGTGCATATTGTTCAATTGCAGAACAAATAGAAAGTCTAACACTTTCATCTTCAGATTTTAAATCTTTCTTTAAACAAATCTTCTTTAACTTTTCGGAATGTTTTAATAAAACATTTTCAAACTTTTCATTTGGTTCCCAAAATAATATTTCTTCATAATGTTCCGTAATTAAAGGCTTTTTCTTTTTATTATTTGAAGAAGAAGCGGAAGGTGGTAACTTTAAGTTATGAAGTAACTCTACAGGTTCTTCTCCACTAGAAGGATGAAAGTATATCATTATTCTGATACTAAACTCTCCCCAACCAATTTCTTCAAGTTCAAAAGGTGGTTTTGTTATTGTTCTTATTGGATTATCAAAAGTTTCATGTAAATGAAATTCAACTTTATGTATAAAAGATAAATCATCATCAAAACTTAAACCTCTAACGTAACAGATCCATTTACACCAATCATATTCACTATTCTTTTTAGGTTGAGATATGGAATAGTTACCGTAAATTATTGGTTTTGTTATTAATAAACCAGTTTTTCTTTTACCTAAAGTAGTACCACTACTGGCAGAGACATCACCGGAAGGTGTTTCTGTATTATTATTGTTATTAATTGTCTCCTTTTCGGAAGAAGATGATGATTTCTTTGAAGTCTTTTTAGGCATTTTTCTTTACAATATTTAATTTTTTTTAATTGACCTGCAATTCATTTAAAAAACAGTCAAATAATTTACAAAACTTTAATGAGATTGATTTTTATTTGTGAAATGTAATTAGTGCATACTAATTCTGTTTAATTAATCGGTTGACTATGATCTGAGGTAGTAGATAGTTTGTTAAGGCAGTTTTCTCGTACTGGTCCCACACCTTATTATTACCGATTTTTCAGGAGAAAGACAATTTAGTAGTAATTGATTCCTTTTAATGTACTTTTCCACATTGAATTGTACAACAAATTTCTTAGAAATTCTTCTTTTTTCAAAGTGAAGATTTATTCGAAATGCCTCAAAGAGGGGTAAGGGAGGCATAAGGATAAGGAAGAAATAATATACTATATGACCATCAGGACAGAATTTTCATTATCTCGTTTCTTTCTCTATTAATTTATGCCTGCAACCTTTGGACAATCAATCAAACAAACCACCTCACCATTAAAAACAAAACAATTTATCAAACAAACAGTTTTGTTGTTGCTGTAATTTCCTTCGTCTAATAAACACGTTACCAATTCGTTGGCGTTCACTAAGAACGTTTGAGTTGCCTCAAGAACGGTTTTTTAAAAAGTTTTTCTGAAAAAAGAATAAACAATATTTTACTTTTAAAGAAAGCACATGTAGGTGCACATGTTTGCTAGCTTACAGTTAGGAAGAACAATACTTTTTTCATCCTAATGCAACAACTTCTCCCCTTCTTAAAAGTCCTACAAAACCGGTCTTTGTGTTAAGACCTTGTGGGTCTTCTTACTCTATAGAAAAGCTTTACATGAGCAATCTCCATTAATTTGTTAATAACATCTGGTCTTAAAAGTAATAATCCACTTGTAATACCACTACTACTACTGCATGTCCTCTCTAATTGGTCGTACTCTACAATTAATGAATTAACGTGTTCACAAAAAGTATAGATGCATGTACTGTTGTCAGCTTGAACATGTTTCCTTAAACCCCGCAGAGTGGCTATCAAGCGTTGAAACAAACAGACACATGCATGAAGGAAAAACAATTGTTTTCTCTTATTGTTAGCTGTAGTTCTTTGATATTTAAAAGAAGAACAACTCTTGAAATTACTTTGTTTAATTCTTCTTTTTGAAATGAACACCGCATGTTTCATCTTGACAATACCTCTTTCAATAAGTCTAACAGTATTATTGTTCACATCACTAGGATTAACTATATTTTGATTATTATTGTGAAGAGCAAGAAGACTGCTCATGTTTTATTTTCTTTTGATTTTGAAAGACAACACAAGAAGCTTGTTTTTTGTGGTAAATTGCACGAGGTTGTTGTTAAGGGAAACTAGTTACCACCATTATTTCTTTAATTAATATCAATTTCGCATTACCACTAAAGGAGTAAAAAGATTTTCTTCCTTACTTTAGAAAATTATAACAATTACACTTGAATGACATTAACATTTGAGCTTTGTGACCATAATGTTATTAGACCAATTATCACTTTTTTGTTATATTCTTATTACCTCTTCGCAAAATAAGTCAACTTAAATATTCACACGCCTTAATTTTGTAATCAATCATTTACAATTAAAAAAAAGATAATTTTATTTTTGGCAAAACTAGAGCAATAATTTATAGAGTACTATAATTTAAATAACATAACGATAAGTAACATATCTACCTGCAGTTTCAGAAGCACGAATAATTTTAACAACTTGACCTCTTTGAAGACCATAATACCTAGCTATTGGATCGGAAATTTTAATTCTTGGTAATTGAGTTTCTTTTAATTTATATTTAGTTAATAAATCTTCTTTTTGAGAAGCCGTTAAAGGTTCATGTTTAGGGACTAAAACATGTTCAGTTATATTTACTAATAATTCATTTTCTTTAAAAGTTTCAAGAATATAACCTATAGCTTGTAAGGCTTCAATAGCACGTTTAGCTTGAGAACTTAGATCCTTTTGGGAAAGTGAATCTGGTGGTCTTAAAACTAAAATTGCTCTTTTAACGTTATTTTCCTTCATCTTTGTATGATAATCTTTTATTTGTTTCATACCAATAGCTTTAGATGAAGGAAAGAATACGAAAATCATTTCTGAAGGGTCATCCGTCATTGAAGTAACAATAGATAATTTTTCACGAGATATATTTGCATAACCTCGGGTAGGTTGTCCTTTTTGTCCAACATTTTGTACTGCAGAAGAAAATTTTTGTTCAAATTCCGCTATATCCATGTTTTTCTCTTCAGGCATAACCATATACCCACGATCTTCTAACATTTGAAGAACTGTTCTACGTATACGCCATA
>CADWAF010005462.1:0-10934 GCA_902984215.1 Willaertia magna | reverse complement strand
TGTAAAGATTCATTTTCAGAATTTTTAAAAAATTTAAATTTTTGTTGTAAATTTTGTTGTAAATTATTCTGTTGTAAAGTATTATCCTGTTGTAATAATAAATTATCAATTTCTAATAATCCTTCATCACAAATATTTAAAGTTAAATCAAAATATTTTTGTAAACTTGTAATTAAAGCAAATAAATAATATCCATTTACAATATTTAATTTATAAATTAAAAAATCTGCAATTTCTAAAGCTTCATCAAATTCTTTTAATTGAATTAATAAATTACAATAATGTTCATAAATTTCAAATTTTAATTTTTGATTTTCTTGTAAAGTATTATTTTGTAAATTATTTTCTTGTAAATTATTTTCTTGTAAAGTATTACTTTCTTTTAAATTATTTTCTTGTTGATTTAAATTATTTAAATTTTCTTGTTGAGTAATAATTTGAATAGCCTCTTTACAAGCTTGTTTTGACATGTTATATTTACCATTTTGATAGAATTTTTTAGCAAAAGATAATAATTGTTTTAATTTATTATTTTCTTCAAATTCCGATGGTATTTTATTATTTTCCATTCTTTTAAAGATTTCTAGTTGTGAATTATTTTTAAATTTTTTTTTTAAATTATTTTTGTTAAAAGCAACAACACTTTACAAAAAATGGGAAAAGAAGGATGACAATACACATCATCTTTAGAATGAATAATAAAAAAATAATAATAATAATTGGACAATACTATTAAGTATAATAATAAATATTGTTTTATTAAATATAAGAAATTAAATTTACAAAAAATTACAAAAATTAAATTTATAAAATTAAACTTTTCTTGGAGGTTCTTCTTTTGCTTTCGTTCCAGTAACAATATTCTTTGCAGTTTTCATTATATTACTTAAACTTGGTGATGGAGAACCAACATTTTTACTATTTGATTTAATTACATCTTCACTTTCATCTAAACCTAAAATATCAGGTACCCTTTGAGTTGAAGAAGTTTCCATCCAACCCTTCTTACCTCCATGTAAAACATTTGGATCGGTATTAACTAATTTTTCTGCAGCATCATCGTAACCTTTATGTAATGTTTTATCGTGTTCTTGTTTTTGTAGGAAAAGATTGTAGGTATAGTGGTTTTTGCTATTGCAGTAGAAAAGGGAAGGCTTTTTAGAAGTGGTTAGAGAACGAATAGACTTCATAGTGTTAGTTAATTCTTTTTAATTGTTATTTACCTCTTTTTAATTACTTTAAATATGCCTTTATAATTAACTATTTATTTTTAATTTCAACCTTCTCAACCATTATCATCATCTATTAATCTCTTCCGATAAAGCGAATAACATAGAAAGCTTAGATAGCGAGCCTTCATCCTATGAAAAGCAGTTTCAACCCATTTTTTACCGCCAAAATTTTACAGAAAAAAAAAATGCAAACAGATCAATTAGTGTATGAAGATGCAAAGGCTTACTTAATGGAAAGTAATGAAAATGGACGTTCTTTATATGATACTTTATATCAATTAGTTTTATATTTACAATCCGATAAAAGAAAAGGTAATGTTGTAAATATTGAAGAAATATTGGAAACGTTAAATGAAGAAATGTTTAGACATAATGAAAAGGATGAAATTAAAACAAATGAACTATGGAAAAAGGCTAAAATTAATCAATTAACTGTAAATAAAGCGAATGAGATTTGTAGGCTATTAACCCAACAAACTATTAAGAATGAAGAATTTGAAAGGGAAAGAGCAAAAGCTAGTTTAGAAAAGAAAGAGGTTAAATCTGATTTAAATACAAGTAATGAAGAGGAAACAGAGAATATTAATGAACGATATTTATACAGTAAAGAAGAAGCTATTTCAAATCTAACGGAAGAACTATATGGACTGGAAACTGTTGGTGTTGGTCTTCCAAAAGAAGAAATTGCTAAAATTCAAATTGGCTTACAAAGATTAAAAGAAAAGAAGCAATTGAAATATGTTAGATTTGTTGGTAAAATCTTTGGAATTTATTCTAATTATATTATATGTGAAAGTAATTATCATTTTGAAAAGAAAGAACCACAAGATGAAATACATGAAAGTGGTGGTAAACAAGGAATTAATCGTTTCACTTATTGGGTGCTTTGTACTAATAATGGTTTTATCATGTCAGAAAACTGTTCTTATAAACCTGGTTGTCTAGAGAATTGGATAAAATTGCCAGATGTTACAAATGAACAAATTAATGCTGCAAGAAAGATTCATAAATTATTTACAGGTAATTTAGATCATTCAATGAACACATACCCTCCTTTTCCTGGAAATGAATCAAATTATTTGAGAGCTCAGATTGCTAGAATAGTAAGTGCTACAACTTTAGCTCCAGCTGAGTTGTTTACAATGAAGGAAGTGCCTCAGGAGGAAGAACAAGATGAGGAAGATGAAGAAGACAATAAAAAGCCAAAAGAAATTAAATATAAAGAACTATTACCTCCTTTAGTTGAAGTTAAGGAAGATTTTGAACCAAAACAACCAGAAGCAATGAAAAGTTTAGAATCATGGTGTCACTTATATCCTCACATTCTTAAAGCAGGTTACAATACTAAGTTTCCAAGTAAAGAGGAAAATCATGAAGAAGAGGAAGAAGATAAAGATCCTGAAATTGCTTTATTGACTGGAATAAATGAAGATACACCACTAAAGAAGACTAAAGTTCCAAAGAAAGAGAATAAACAGGAAGAAGAGGATGAAGACCACAATGACGATAGTTCTGAATCAGGAGAGAAAGATCCAGTTACACTACCTTACAAAATTATTCAATCTTGCAATAGAAAACAAACCATAAATCATAAATCTTACCTTACAATTGGCTTGGCAAGCACAAGGTGGCCTGGAGCATATACTTCTTACAGATTGCTTGGAAATAATCAATGTGAATTTTGTAATGTATATATTGGGAATGGAATTAAATATTCTGGTGTTTCTTTCACTCCAGAATTCCCACCAACCGTTGTTGTGGATGGAAAAGAACCAGTTGACCAAGTTGATGCTAAACCAAATGACATGAAAAGAATGATTCAAGGTCTTAATCCAACAGAACCAGAAGCAACCAATGACGACGAAGAAGATAATGATGAAGACAATGAGGAAGATGATGACGATAATTAAATTATACATTTATTATAATATAAATATTAAATTTGTTTTAATACCTCTCTGTGTAAAATACATAAGTAATCAGTATAAGACTTATCAACTGGATTTGAAGACATTCCTGAACCAAACTTATCCTCTGTTAAACGAATAAAGAATGAAGTATCATTACCTTCAGCAGATTCTCTATAAACATAAATATGACCATAAACAATTCCTTGAGGTAATAATTCTTTAAGAATAAATCTAACCTTATTAACGAATGGGGCATTAGGAATAGTATCATCCATTTTATCATTACTCAAAATTGAAATAGTAGGTCTACAAGATTGTAAATGAATATCTTGAATATCACTGACACCAAATAAATCAGTAACTAATTCTTTTGAAGCATGATTACCAACCCAGAATAATAAATCATTACCATCAAATAATAAATAAATACCATTACTATTAACTTGTGAAGCAGATAAAGTTAAAATTGGAGGGAATGGATATCTTGAACCATCAAAATCAGTAGTAATTGGAATAGCATTTGATTGATTATCTTCATCTACTTCATCAGTAAAAGTTAATTGATGTAAAGCTATTAATCTAGGATAACAGAAATACATTAATTGTTTAGCTGACATTTTCATTAATAAAAAGAAAGAATAAATCTTCTTATCTAAAGCAACACGTGCAGATCTACAAAAAGCAGGAGATTTAGCTAAACCTAAAATATATAATGGTAATAACTTTAAAGTTTCAGGTAAAATTAATTGTCCAGAACTTGAATTATTTGAACAATTCTTACGATAACAAGCTAATATACGAACTAAACGATCAGTCATCATATCTCTAACAGTATCAAAAGTATCTCTATTTTGTACAATTTGATGTACAAATAATCTAGTAAGTAATCCTAAAGTAGCACTAACATCTGCTTTCTTAAATAAAGTACTTGGATCAGTACTTGTCTTTAACTTACATGTTTGTACACGTAAATATCTTTTACCATCTTCACTATTAGTATAAACTAATGCTACTTGAATGTAATGATTACCACTTTCACTATTTAAATTACTTTCATCATGTTTTAACTCAACTGCAAAACAACTATCAGAATCAATTACTGCTAAATCTAAATCTTCTTCATTTTGTTGATAAAAATGTCCAAAATATCTTCTAACACTTAATCCACTACTACATCTTACTTTTAATACTGCATCATAACCATTCTCTCTTTCAAATAATCTATTTAAATCATTTAATACCCTTTCACTATCTTTTTGATTATTATAATTATGATATAAATATGCATGTCCATTCGTTAAAGATGTTGGATGTGTTAAATTTGCAACTTCCATAAATATATTATTTTTACTAAATAAAAAACTATCAACACCAATTCCCTTTTTAGCTAATGAAACACCAATATTCTTCCAAAATGTATGATCACATATAAATAATTCTTTTTCTCTATCACTACCAACTAATTTATATGGATTTCTATCATTTTGCATTCCACCATGCATTATTCCATGTTGTTGTTGTGTTAATCCAGCAGTTGTAGTATTTGAAGATGGTTGAATAAAAGTACCATGTCCTAAAGTAGGTACTCTTGTAGTAAATAATAAAATTCTACCACCAACTCCAGTTAATAATTCTTCTGCACATTTTAATGCACTTCCACAACAATTTTCATTTGTTGAATTATCTACATGTTTAATAATATCATAAAATCTATCGAAAAATTCATTTAATTGATTTTCATCTTTTGTTAATTCATTAATTGTAATTAATGATTCTACAGGTATTGGTACAAAACAGTTTTGTAAATCTCCAACCATTAATACTTGTGGATGTTTAATTGTATTTTGATTATTGACATTTGTACCTAATAAATTCTTTAAATTATAGAAATGTACAATTTTTGAATAAGTAATAATTGCTACTCTACAATTATTATATTTTGATTTATATTTTAATAAATTATATTTTATACTATTTAAAACGGTTAATAAAATTCCATTTTCAATTGAATCATTTCCAACGTCAATTACAAAACAAAATGTCATTGGTTGACAACCATCATAATTTTCCATTTTTGAATTAAAATATTTTTTACCAACTAAATAATTAACATCACCAAATTGTAATTCTAAACGTTGATGAATATCTGATCTTATACCATTATGATCAACTGGTGAATAATACCAATCAGGTGTTTCATTACTAAATCCACAAAAATTACAATAAAATTCTTTACCATTTTTAGAAAATCTTACAAATGGATTCATATATGCTCTACAACGTCCACAACGAATAATTTCATCTACTACATTGTTATTATTATTATTGCTATTATTATTTAAAGTAGGTATTTGATTATTTAATGCCATTTGTGAATAATTTTTAACAGTATCCAAATAATTAATATAAATCTCTTGATTAGGTACATCATCCTTATCAAAAGAATGCATTGGCTGTAACATTGCACCCATCACTAAATTTGATTGATCCAATAACTTTTTATTTTGTGGTAAACAATGTAATGTACTTCTAATACGATTAGTAGAACATGAACCTTTACATAAAATACGACATCTACGATCGCTAGGTGGCGGGATTTGTATGCTAGAGGTTTGTTGGTTTAAGGCTTGTTGGATAAGTGGGGTGTTTGTATTTGGGAAAACAGTAGCGTTGTTATTATTGGAGATGGTAGTTATTCCTTCTAGGAAGGAAGGTGTTTGATATTCAATTTTTACGTTAACTTCGGGGAATGAGAAACGAGCTGGGCTTGGCATTTGTCTAGGATCAATTTTAGTTGGGCTTACTTGTTGTTGATTACCACTTCCTTGTTGTTGTTGTTGTTGGGTTGTATTAAGGGTTGTATTAGGAGTAGTGGTAGTATTCATCATCATCATGGTAGATGGAGGAGTAGAAATTGAAGATGATGAATTTGGTGTAGTAGATGTAGTTTGATGCATCATCATCATTGGGTTTGGTGTTAAGAAAGAAGAAGATGATGGTGAAGTAGTAGTAGTATTAGGAGTAATATTATTATTCATAAGACCACTACCCGAAGATAAAGTAGTTGTTGTTGGATAATGCAAACGAGTTGTTGTTGAAGAAACTTGAGTAGGATCATAAGTTAATTCAGGTGGTGGAGGTGGAGTACTAGTTGTTGTTCCTCTATTATTGTTATTTAAATTATTATTATTCAATAAGCCTGGTTGATAGAAGGAAGTAGGAGTAGATGAAGAAGTAGTTGGTGGAGGACCCATCATCATCATTGGATTATTACCCATTATCATTCCTTGATTATTATTAAATCCTTGTTGGTTATTATTAAAGCCTTGTTGTTGATTGTTATTGTTGAAGCCTTGATTAAAACCTTGTTGTGGATTGTTCATAACTGGATTATTGTTATTAATATTTCCAGGTTGATAAAAAGAATTCATTGTTGTTGGATTATTCATTGGATTATTATTCATCATCATGGTTGGATTCATTGGAAAAGAATTATTGGTCATCATCATTCCTTGTTGATTATTATTCATATTGTTATTATTATTGAATCCTTGTTGTTGATTATTCATCATGTTTTGTTGTTGTGGATTATTCATATAATTATTGTTGTCATTTGGGCTGTAGAAGGACATTTTTTAAAACCCTTTTTTTTTTTTTTAAATTTTTTTTTATTTTTTTATTAAGCTTTAAATGGTTGTTAATACACGTCAGATGTGACGAACAACAAGCAAAAGTTTTGGGGATGAAGAAGAAAAAAGGGACAACAATAGTGTTTTTTGTTCTTTTTATTTTCAAAACTTTTGCATTTCTCTCTTTTTTTAAATCACAAGCTCAACGCGTTCTACCTTAAAGTTTGTTTTTTTACAGATTAAATATCAGTACTGAAACATAAAGACTTCACAAATTGCTAGTGAAAAAAGAATAAACATCTACCTGTTTCATATCAAAGAAAGCTACAGGTAATGATTAAAGAAAATTCCAACATTAAGACATGCAGCTGGTTGTAAAAAGTATTTGACAATTCCAGAAAAAAAAGTAACAAAGAAGAAAAAGGAGAAAGAGAATGAAGAAAAAGATTAATAATAATCCAATTTACAAAATTTATGATTTTTGAATATTTTTATATTTATTTTTTGGTAGATAATTGAAAGTCAAATGTGGGTAGTGGATCCACTTGTTGTTAATGTTTAAATAAATTGTGTACTCAAATATTATCTTAACTATAGTTTATTTGTTGATAATTATTTTGACCTTATAATAGTTGTTGTTGCATAATATTGCTATGACAATCGTAAAGATATCTTTACAGTTAACATTTCATTTTCTTCCAATTTTGAATAATATAATTAATTTTTTCTTCAGTAATAATTGAATTATTTCAAACATAATAAATAGAAACCTTTCTTCTAATAATATCATTACAACATAAAGTTAAAATTAACCAATCATTTGCATTAAATTGTTTTTCTTCTTTCATTAATTGTTGTTACTGTTGTTCTTTATTATTCTTTCTTCTATCAGTTTGTCCAAATTGACCTTTCTTCATTGTCAATTGAAAAACTCCTAATTGGATAATCAAATTCAACAGAAAATAATGTTGTATCATCAGTATCCTCTATGGGAGCAGAATACAATAAATTAATGTAATATTCATAAGGGTATTTTGATTCTTTTTGTGATTTTAATTTCTTTTTTTCTAATTAAAAAAATACGACATTGAAAAAGGAATCATCTAATGAAGGTGTTGGTTTTAAATTTAAAATATCAATAAGTGCTTGATAATTATTTTGAAGAATTTTATAAGATTGATAAATTACTTTATTTGATTTTAAATTTTTCATATATTGTGTATAATTTAATAAATATAATTTTAAAGAATTATCGCTTTTAAAGAATTGTTTAAATTTATATTCGAATGGATTAATTTCAAATATTAAAATACTTTTATCTTCAGTTATTAAGTTTTTATCATTTTTAATTCCAATGATATTGTAATTATTCGATTTTGTATTGATATTTATGTTGTTTTTAATAAAATATTGTAAAAGTGAAATATTTTATAATTGATTTTCTTTAAAATTTATTTTTAAATTTTTATTTTCTTTTGTAATATTTAATAATTGTTTTAATTTATTATCATTTAATAAATTAGCTTCTAATTGTATCTTTTGTAAACTGTTACAACAATTATTAATTAAATCAATTAGAATATTTTTTATGATGCTAAATTGTAAAACTTTAGTTTTATTAATTTTGATGTAATTATTTTATTTAAATAAACAATAAACATTTTAAAATTTTTAAATATATTATTTTCTTCATTATTATTTGAAAGATTATCAAAAGTAAAATTTTTAATATCGTTAATAAAAGATAAATTTAAAAAATTAAAATTTTTAATTTCATTGTAACCAAATATACAATTATGAAATTCTAAATTATTTATGTTAAACTTTGTTAAATATTGTAATAAAGTATTAAATTTAATTTGTTTATAATTTTTATTTAAATAAAATCCATAAAATCTAACTTCCTTTAAATTAAAAATAATATTTTGTTTATTTTTAATACTTTTCATAAAGTCAATAAACAAATTCCATCTATTAATCATTTCTCTATCGTCATTGTAATAAGAATGATAATAAAAATTAAAAGTATTTTCAGAAGTAAAATTAACTTTATAATTTTTATTAATAAAATCTTTTGTAAAATTAATGAAATTTATTAACTTTAACATATAAAGAACTTTTGAAAAGTGAGGAGTTCTTGATAAAAAAGTAAAATTTTGTAATTTTTGTAATTTTTATTTTATTAAATTTTCTTCAATTAAACTTTTAAAAATTAAAGAAGCATAATTTGTATATGTTTTTATTTTTAAATTATTTAAAATAAAATCGAAATTTAAAATAAAATTTCTAATCTCATAAATATATTATTTACGTTATTTAAAGTATAATAATTTGGATTAAAATAACTTATATTAAAATATTTTTATTTTCGTTAAAAATTTTTTTTAAAAACATTGATGATCATTTAATTTTAGAAAAAACACTCTTTATAAAATTACTTTAATGATCTTTATAATTATTAATATTATAAAGCATACCAAAATTAATAGCCAATCCAGTAACTAAACTTAAAATATTAACTTAAGGCTTATATTCAATCAAACATTTCAAAAAAATATAATAAATGTTACAACAAAGTTTCAATTTTAACTAAAACGAGATTAAGTATTTAAATATTTGGGAAATGATTAACTTATATCTACGGCCATACCACTGTGAAAGCACCTCATCCCGTCCGATTTGAGAAGTTAAGCACAGTAGGGCTACATTAGTACTGAGATGGGAGACTTCTCGGGAACCTGTAGTGCTGTAGATTTTTTAAACTTTACTTTGTAATAAGTAATCGACTTAAGAATTTATTTAAGACATTTAAAAGTTTTGATTAATGTATGCTTTTAAAGCTCCCTTTCCAATTTTACCAACAGTCTTTAATAAACTCTTAAAGAATTTATCTGATTGGACATTTCTTCCTGGGACTCTTCTTTGAGTTCTTCTTCTTGGATATCTTGGTGATCTTCTTTGACTTCTTTTTAATCCCCTTCTTCCAGAATGTCTTTTTACATCTCTTCTTTGTTGTCTTCTTTGTCCTCTTCTTGCACTTCTGTTTTGTCTTAATAAACCTAATCTTTTAAATAATCTCTTTAATTTATTAACTCTGACTCTCTTTAATAATCTTCTGAGACCTCCTTTTTTGTGTTGACTTCTTTGTCTTCTTCTTGGTGCTCTTCTTGGACTTCTTCTTCCAGAATGTTTATTTCCTTTTCTTTGACTTAATTTCTTTAATAATTTCTTAACTAACTTTCTTAAACTTGCTCTTCTCTTATGTTGATGTTTCTTTGCGCCCTTCTTGTGATGACGTTTTCTCTTTGGTTTAACTGGTTGAGTTCCGTTCTTAACTAATAAATCTGCTAATTCATCTTCTAATGGAATACCTTGAGTTCTTAAATAAGCTTTACCTAAATTCAAACCAATTTTACCAATCTTCTTAAAGATTTTACCTAACTTTATGTCAGCTTCAGTTTCTTCTTCTTCATCAAAGTTTTGGTTGACATAAGCTTTGACAGCTCCTTTACTGATTTGACCAACGGCCTTTAATAATTTCTTAAAGAATTTATCAGATTGAACATTTCTTCTTCTGCTGAGTCTTGAAGATAAATCTGATTCAGTTTGTTGTGCAGAAGCTAAAACAATTGCTAATAATGCAACTAATAAAAGAGTTAAGAAGGTTTTCATTGTTAATATTTTGATTTTTTTGATGATGGAATGGACAATAAGCGAGTTTAATGGAATTTATAGTGATTTTAAAAAAGTTATAAAAATTATAATGACATCTTGAAAGTTCTAATAATCGTCGCTATTTGCTATTTTAGCATTTAATAAGTGAAATGTTTAGGGTACATGTATCTATTTTAGTTGCTGTTTAACTTATTTACAAAAAATTATAATTGTAAGTGTAAACCAGGTGGATTGAAAAAAATTATAATTTTGTAAATTTTCAATTACTGGTAAAATTTCACAAAAAATTAAATATTCACACACAAAATGTAAAATTTAATTAAACAAATTAGCTAAAACAGGAGTATTCTTATCCATTGATGTACCGTCACCATATCTCCCGCCCTCTTTTAGGAGTTTAATTTTTTTAAAACATAATAAAAATTTGTTTGACTAAGCTTAAATACTTATTTCTTTATCTTTGACATCTTCTTCTCTAAGTAGACTGT